>JAJOZX010003613.1:432500-494270 GCA_023014485.1 Bathynomus jamesi | reverse complement strand
ATCGGTGGATCTGTCTTCAGACCTGACTGAAATGTTAGCTACAGTTTCACACTCACCAAGATCTTCATACCCTGGGTCACCATCATCAGCATTAAGCAATTCCACAACTTTGTCCTCTGTAGCCTCTGTTTCGCCTGCTTGTTGGAGGACACCCAAATAGTCCTGTGGCTCGAAGAGCTACTGCTCCCTCAAAGTCTATTTCCAGGTCCTGGATGTTATGGAGCAGTTTCTTCCAGGCATTGTGCAGAGTGGACTCCTTGACCTCATTCCAGCTGTTGGCCCAATTGTAGATAGCAGACTTGATGTTGTAGGCTTTGAAGTTCCTGAGTGTCTTCTCAGCCCTGTCCTCTGTCTCATCTTCAGAGATGACACACAAGCACTGCTCCAATTGCTTGGCCCTGTAGATTCTCTTGCAGCTCACTATCACCCCCTGGTCCATAGGTTGTATTACTGACATGGAATTAGGGTGGGGGGGGGAACATAGCTCCGATCTTGCCATCCTCACTTGCGAGTTCCTCTGCACATGGGTGTGCTGGCGCATTGTCTAGCAAGAGGACAGCCTTCACATCTTCAGGGCTTATTTTCAAAATATGTTCCTGGTATTCCTTCACCTGCGCAATGAAGAACTTGTGGAACCATTCATGGAAAATAGTCCATGTGAACCAGGCCTTGCTGCTCCTGTAGATGACTGGAAGTTCATGCATGCAGTCCTTGAGTATGCGAGGCTTGGCTGATCTTCCAACGACCAAAGGCTTCAGTCTATGCATGCCATCAGCATTTGCGCAGGCCAACACAGACACACGCTGTTTGTCAGTTTTGTGGGCCAGTGTATTTGCGGGCATATTCTTCCAAAATAAGCCTGTCTCATCGCCATTATACAGCTGGTAGGAAGCAACCCCAGCCTCATCAATCAGAGTCTGTAGTTCGCACCTGAACGACTCCACTTGAGACAGGTCTGCACTGGCTGCTTCTCCCATAAGCTTTCTGTTTGATAAGCCATGCCTGCACTGGAAATGATACAGCCAGCCACTACTTGCTTTAAAGTCCATGTCATTGAACTCCTGCATGAAATGCTTAGCTGCCGACTGGATGTCAATTCCTCTGACTGGAACATTCTTGGTCCATTGCTGCTTGAACCACGTGTACACAAGCACATCTACGTTTTTCTTGTACGACGTGTTCATGCAAGACTGTTTCAAACTCCTGCCTCTGGATTCACTGTCTAGCACATAGGCGTGTATTTCATTGCCCTTCTGCTTGACTTTGTAGATGGTGGTCTTGCTTATCTTATGCTTCTGCATAACAAATGCTACACTTAACCCTTGTTCTATGTTAGTGAGAATTGCTTTCTTCTCTTCAATGGAGATCATATGCCTTTTCTGTTTGACACCAGTAGTACCACTTGTGGATGCCATTGTTCAGAAAATAAAGTTTGTACAAGCAGGCAATAATTAAGTAAAGCATGTACATGCACTGTTAAAGCACAGACTATCACTGTACTCATATATGTAGCTACTGCTATGAACTGATAAGACCTGTGTAACACAATAAGAAGAAATAAAAACATATAACCACATACAGTACATGCATACAGTATTCATAAATAAATGACATTTAGATGCATAAATATAAATAATTATATGTAATTATCTATGTAACATCACACAAAAGAATGCCTAACATCAATTGAAGCAGCACTATGCACATACACAACCACTCGCCACCACTGCCCATTAGGGTGCACATAAAAATCATTTTTTGATTTTTAGGACGGCCCTTTGTGGGATTGTTAGGTTGGGTGAAAAAGCCCTGAATATGAAATTTTAGCCAAATTGAAGGATATTTAGGGGTTCCGCATCGACCATCTCTGGCGTACCACGTGTCAGAAGTAATGAGTTTCTCCAAGAAATTGCTCCAGCTCCAAGGGGTAAAGTAACATGTACAATGTCAATATAAATGCTATCATATACCATGGCGTAGAGGACAGTCACAGCTATATTTCCATAGCATTAAGTTTATTCCATCTCCAATATTTTTTTTTTATTAATATTTTTGTCGCGGTTCAAAAGTTTTTTTTCAAAGTTTCACCTTAATACGTTTATGCTTTGTAATCCAAACCACACCAACCGGCAACCAGCTTATAACAACACAATACGCAACTAGCAAACAGTGCAAACACCTTAACAATATTGTTCAACATTATTTCATAATTAATTGGAATAAACTTGTCCCACCATGCCTGGGTAGCAGGATACTATTCTCTGTGTGTAATGTTATTAATAATACAAAATCATTAAATCAATTTCAATTTTATTGCAACAAAACAACTTAATATTATTAAAATAAAAAACATTTTATTCCGTATTAATCATAGTAATATACTGAGCCTACTGGCCATATAAATCAAAATAATAACTAAGAAATAAAGTATATACGATTATACATTGTTATACAGGATTAATAGGAGTAACACCCTATAAAAATGAAGCAAATTCAAATATACCATAAAGTACTCCCAAACCCGTTAAGGATTTCCGCTGCGGGCGCTCGGGTGCTCTTTGCGGTGCTTCTGCATCAAGTACTGCCGTTGCTCCTCGTCCTTGGTGAGTGCGAGATTGTAGTTCTGCATCAGCGCGACCCCTCGCTCCGCCCGGACATTGACAACGCTCAACGTAGAGACACGGCGTTTCCCCGCCAGGTAGGACGCATTGTTCGACCAGGTAGCCGGCTCCAACTCTAGGAAAGAAGTATTGATCGCGAGCCGCTCGAAAAGAAGCGTGCTGGATGTCGTGCAAAAGTCTGCGACTGTCTTTCGCTCGAGCTCCTCCGGGCAGACGTCCAGGGCAATGCGCTTGGGTGGCTCCTCGGTGCCCTCGACATCCTTGATGGCCGTCGCAATTCGACTCTTCTCCTCCAGCGGAGTGTCGTCATCGAAGAGAGCGAGGGCGGCCAGGTGTTCACTCAGGTACCAGAGATGTCGTCGAAACACAGGGGAGGTAGCCTTGGACACGTCCTTGTCCACCTTGTCGTAGTCAACCAGCGCCTTGAGCATCGCCAGGTCAGTTCGAGGGGCAGCGGCGGGAAGGGGCGCCGTAAACCAGGCCGGAATGTAAACCAGCAGCGCAAAGTTTACGAAGCGCAGGATGCCCCGGGCCTCGCGAGCCTTAATGGGGAGCTGCTGCCGGAAGAGGTGGAGCTTGATGGCGTATATCACTTTGGCCATCCACCGGGCGCGGTGGAGTGCGCCCGGTCGCATGAAGCGCACACCTCGCTGGGGGACGCCTCCAAGCGCTATGATCGCCAGCTCCAGGAGCTCTCGGTAGTCGTCCCGCGCTGGCCCTTGGTGATGTGACCCTTGAAACGCGCGATCAGATCGTCTCGCGCCTTGAGCAGCGGCTTAGTAAGGTCTTCCTTGGAGATGGCGCTGAATTGGTCGGTGCAGACGGATTGCCAGCGCTCCTTCAGTCGCGAGAACAGTTTAATGTCAGGACCAGAGGAGGGGCCCATGCACTCGATGAAGGCTTTCTCTGCCACCAATTCTAGCATGTGGTGCCGACAGGCCAGGTTCAGCAGCTGGCGGTGAAGGCCCTGCTCGATGAAGACGCAAGCGCCCGAAACGACGCCCGTGTTGGCAGCTGTCGTGTCAAAGGAGAGCCCGACGACACGATCAGCGATTCCCCAGTCATCCAACGAGTTCAGCACAGCATCTGCTTGGGCGCGACCAGTTCCAGCAGGCAGCTTCGGCACGGAGAGAAGTTTGTCGACGCCGTCGCCGGACACGACTATGGCGAGGCGATCGACCTTCTTGCCGCTGAAGTCGGAGACCATCTTCCCGTCCCAGTGAACGATGAGCGGGACACTGGGATCGAACGTCATCTTCACTTCTTTGGCGATTTCCCCTCGATGACGCAATCGCCAACGCCGAATCGTCTCGTGACTGAGAGCCAGTTCATCTGTGTCTTGAATATCCAGACTGGAAGCAGCTGCTTTCATGAGTTGAACGGCTCCACGGTTGCTTGTTTTGGTCCGGTCCAGTGCCGACGCTAGGTCTTGAGTCATAATGTTCTTTTTGCGACGGCGCTTTGTAGGTGGATTGGTTTCCTCTTCTGTCGAGCAATTAGGCGACGACGACGAGTTTGATGATGTAAGGGTTGCTGTTGCCAGTGATTGCTCTGATTGCTTTTGGCGTTGCCTTTCTTTGGCAGCTTCACGCGCGGATGCACGTTGCTCAATTCCAGTGAGGATTTTGTCCACCCCGGACATGACACCACGGCGACCCTTTTCGCGTTGAGCAAGAAGGAAGTCGCGATCCTCCTGGATGGTGATGACGGAGAGGGCGTTGTCGAGAGCCACGTCAAAAATGTCATCGAGTCCCTCGGTGAAGGCCGCCCTGGCTGCCTCACCTGTGGCGCCGGACCGCTTCCGGCTGCGCTGCAGTGCCTGCCAATTGTCGTAAAGTCTAAGCAGTTTTCGCGCGGCGCTTTTGGAGGTCATGGTCGGGATTCTGGCCATAGCCCAGAAAGTATACACCTCGACGATCACATTACGCGCCGCCTCGGCTAGAAGTTTTTTTGCACCTTATGAAACTGTATAAACCGGCGAAGCACTTCACCATTTGAAGGTAACCTGTTTCCCGTTAGGGGGCTTGGGTTGGCGTGTCCGATTAGCCATATCTCGGTCTTGGATCTCAGTGAGCTTGCGGTAGCCATCACGAGATGATCACGCGTTGAATGCGTGAAGGAGACTGATTGACTGAAGACTGTGACAGTGTGACTCACCACACTAACCCGGCGTTGCGCTGTTGCCAGATCTCAATGCTGAAAAGTAGTGAAAATATATACAATGAGAAGCAAATATTAATTATAAATATTTAAATTTATGAAATGCATAAATTATAGCAATATATATGCAGGGTTGGCTGGTTTAACCCAAATGGTTTAAACCATTTAAAAAAACCATGTTTTTCTGGGGTTTTTGTTTTTTTATAATTTCAATTTTTACAACACAAATTATTTAATTCATAAACTAATAGCTCTAAAACTAAAACTTATATTTATATTGATAAGACCTAAAAACCATCAGTTCAGGGTAGCCTAGTATGTACGGTAGTATATAATATAGCTACCTTGCACTAGCAGGCCTATTTAATAGTGGCATTGCACATAAAAGGATTGAAGTTACCTGTATCAATTACATTATAAACGCATGTAGCTACAAATATAAATGTTATTAGGTTTATTTTCATTTTTGTGAAGTTAGCACTTCTTACATCTAACATCTTCCAATTAAAAAATGAGACAGTCAGCAATTCTAATTTCTGAGTACCAGTACCTAATTGAGTTATCTGAGTTAAGTTTTTTTTTTTTTTTAAAACCATTGGTTTTTTTTTTTTTTTTTAAACCATGGTTTTTTTCAACCCTGTATATATGTAATAGTGCCATGGTTACAGGTTTCCCAGATAAATCCATTATTTCGAACACACGGTACAACAGAAACGGTCGATGCGGAACCTCTAAATGTACTTCGATCGGGCTCAAACTTCATATTTAGGGTTTTCTCATCCAACCAAACAATATGACTAAGGGCCATTCGAAATTTCCAAATTCTAAAAACTACCCCTATATAGTGTGGCACCCTACTGCCCATGCAATACAACAGGAAACAACTGACCCTAACCTCATCCGAGGGCTGGTTCCAATAATATTCTGGTGGCATCACCTTCACTTTAACGACTCGGAGTCCGCTAAAGTGAAGTTCAGTGATGCTAACAGACTTTTTTAGTGGAAATCTTCACTTTAATGACCTGTATTACATTAAACTGAATGTTAACAGCCAGACAGCGATTTAGTCCATCCAAGTGAAGTTTCTGCCAATGTGAAGGTTGTTAATGTGGGGGATTTCAGTATATCTTTACAGGCCATAATTGAAATGTCTAAGGAACTAAGTTTATCCCAGAGAGGAAAAATAATTGCCTCTTTCAAGAGAGGGAATGTCCCAATGCCAGATCTCGGCAAAAATTAATGTTTCAAAGGGGGCTATCCAAAGAACTATAAGCAGATATAATGAATCTGAATCATGCTCTTCAAAGACAAGATCTGGCAAACCTAAAGTGACTACTGATTCTGAGGATCATTACATCAAGGTTACATCACTACATGACAGAAAAGCCACAGCTACACATTCAGATACAGTTGAATGAACAACAGGACTCTCCAATAAGTACAAGTACTATAAAAAGAACTCATAAAAGCTGGTCTTCATGGCAGAGTTGCTGTGTCCAAACCACTACTGAGGAAACAAAATAAGGCTAAAAGATTGGAGTGGGCAAGAGAATATTGAAATTTTACTATAGATGACTGAAAAAAGTTTTTTACTGATGAATCAAAGTGGAATTTTTTGGGTCTTACAGAAGAGTTTGTTAGATGTAGAACCAACAAAAAACTGAAGATCCCTGCATAAAACATTCAGTAAAACATGGTGGAGGCAACATTCAAGTTTGTGGTTGTTTCAGTTATTCTGGAGTTGGAGATCTTCACAGAATCACTTGCACTCTCACAAAAGAGAAGTACCACTCCATACTAGTGAGACATGCAATACCATCAGGATTAAGGCTTTGTGGTCAAGGATTCATTTTCCAGCAGGATAATGACCCAAAGCACACTTCTAACCTTTGCATGAACTATCTCAACAAGAAAAAAGATGTTCTACAAATTATGAAGTTTCCTCCACAAAGTCCTGATCTCAATCCAATAGAGTATCTTTGGGACCATTTGGAGAGTCTGAAAGCTAAAAAGAATATAACTTCTCTTGATTCTCTCTCGGAGAATGTAGAAGAATGCTGGAATGACATAACACAAGATGTTATCCAGAAACTTATCAAATCTATGCCTCACAGAGTGGAAGCTGTCATTAAATCAAAAGGAGGTCATATCAATTATTAATAAGATTATGCCATTAAATTGTTAATTTATTTACTAATTTATAATAATTACATTTAGAAGCAAATAATGTAACAATAAAAAATCAAATTTTGTTGTAATTATTATGTATATTTGTACAGTTTACAATAAATTGGGTGATTATAAGGTGGATGCAGACTTTTGAACGCAACTGTATGTTTCCTAACTGTATAAATGAAAGTAATTTTGTTATAATTTTAAAAAATACTTTATTTTCTAAAAAATAATAATAATTTAAGAGATACATTACACTGTAATTCTTCCATTGATTTTATATTGTAATGAGAAATCCTTTATATTTCAATCGTCTAGTGCAGAGGTCAGCAACCTTTTGAGTGCAGTGTGCCAGTTTACAATTAATGCCAATATTTTTACAGCCCTGCATGCCAACTATAATTTTCATATGCATATTTCGTAGAACAGTCTGCTCTATTTCAACCCCAACAAACAAATCAAAGCATTTTTCATTTGTATTTTAACCAAAAATACAGACAGTTTGATAGTGTTCTTTATAATTTTTCAACTTCAATATATAATAATATAATAATATTCAATATAATAATTTAATATAATTTTATAATTTCAAATTTTTTTTAAAATTGCAATTTTTGGGGAATCACTTGGTGTGCCTTGGACAACCACCTTGCATACCAACTCTGGCACACGTGCCTATGGTTGCTGACCTCTGGTCTAGTGCAATGTGGTACATATTTATGCTTATGGCATCCATTCATACTTTTATATCTGCTCAATAACTTTTGAGCAGCTAAACATAAATTAATGAAATTTCATACACTTGTGTATAATAAAGTTGATGCATCATGAGCAAGAATCAGGTCCCTGTATCAAAGGTCAAATCATTCAACATAAAATGATGAAACTTCTTACATATATGGTTGATCCCAAGACAGTGTTGTGCACAAAAATTAGGCCCTCAGTATCTCTAGATATTGAAGGCAAATATGTTTTGCATATAAGGATTGGAGGAAACAAAGTTTATTACATTATATTCATACCATCACACTAATTAGATAAACCTAAGGTAACCATATTTATTTCAATGAAAATCAATACAGACACAACACACTTCCTTGCATGCAAAAAAAATTAACAGGAAGAGGAAGTAAAACATCATTTTTCTTGATAGATTACTTTTGGCTTGAGTAAATTTGTTTAAGAGGTCTTTATTTTCCCATAACTCTTCATATAAAGAGTTGCACAATTGGGTCATGTTGGTAAAAACAAGCACAGATTTCAATGTAGCAACATCAAGTCTAGTTTTGTCAGAGGACCAGTAATTGGTGCAAAGGGAAAACAACCTTTCCATAAGTGCATTGTTGCTGGGAGCACCAGAGAAAACTGTTAGTTTCTTTAGTTGAGTGCACTGTAGACCATGTTTCCTCAATCCAGTGATTTTTATGGAATTATATGTAATGGTTTGTAACCCAATTTCAGGCTTCAACCCCCACATTTTTTAATGGATTTATGCCACTGACAATAAACTTCTAAAACATAAGAGAATCACAAAACCTTTCATTTAGCTCGTAACTTGGATAACCTTGATAAGGCCCAGTGGCTTCATGTTTTCAAAATGTAATGTAACAACACATTTTACTAATGCCAGTTTACAGAATCACATTAACACTTTAATAATAAAAATTGAAGACAAGCAAAACCTCTACCTCTCACTCTCAGGCTCTCAGTCAGTGTCACCCACTTTAAACTTTATCTAAAAAACAATGTGTGCAACCACCACCTATTGGTATTAAAACAAAGCTTTCATTTTCTATAAATGTGTGCAGTTATTATCAATAACTTTAGAAAAATTAAATCATTAGTCTGACAGTAGAAAATTGGTACAAACCAAAAAATCAGTTGGTACTGGTACATTGTTTTGTCTGAAAATCAGTACATCTGATCACCTTGGATAAACCTCCTTATAAAATGGAATAGAAAAGGAAAGGATGATGAAGTGGAAAACTAGGAACTAGTAGGACTCTTAACCCACAGCACTTGGTTTCAGTGTCAGCACTCTTACTGATCAAACCATCCAGAATTCCAAAATAACGTTCATTCACACAAGTTCAAGTCATTACATAACATTTCATTTGAAAAACATGAAGCCACTCAAGCCTGTTGAGGTTATCCAAGTCATGAGCCTATGTTTTATAATAAAATTATGCAAAATGTCAATCTCACATCAACTAATTAACATATAACTATTTACAGAGCTACTAAAGTAGCCTACATACTTAAGCTAAGAATATACACTATTTACAATCTACAGACTATCTTTCATTCATGAAAGTGTCAAATTTTTCTTAAAACTAGTTAAGGAGCTACTATTTACCACATCATACAGCCAGTCATTCCAAAAATCTACTTCAGTACTCTATGACTAAAGTATTTTTATAGATCAAGTCTACAATCTGTTTTCTAATTTTCTTATTATGCCCTTGAGTTATTCCATCAGCCTCTAATTAATGAGAAAAAGTTACTTGACTACATTCTGCCACCCAGATTCATTGCCATTCAGAATTACTGTTTTCTGTCATCTAACCATTTTTCTACCCAATTTATAACTGACCCCAATAGAGCTTTTAATTTATATAGAAGTTTTCTATGTGGAACCTTGTCAAATGCCTTACTAAAATCCAAATAAATAACATCTACATTTCCATTATCTACCCATTCAGTTACAAACTCTAAAATGTCTAAGAGATTAGACCATTGATTTTCAACCAGGGTGCCACTGACATTGCCCAGGGGTGCTGCAAAGATTGTTGTAGATTGTTGATTTTTCAACATTTTTTATTGAAGTTGTAATTGCAACAAGGTATCTTGTGAAAATATACACTTTCCTCAGGCTTGGTCCTTACAGATTCAATTTTATCTAATAATTCAATGCTTAGCTACTTCTTCCCAGGAGGGCTTGTATGACATTTTGAAATAAAACAAAATTTGCAATTTATTACTCCCATAAAGGAATGATATAGACTGTTTCAAGGTATGTAGTACTCACTTAGCAGGGTGGGGGGAACTGGCTTTGAACAGGGATGAATGCTAATTCACAGGGGTGCCATGAAAGTAGATAGATAGCACTGGGGTGCCATGAACCAGAAAAGGTTGGGAACCACTGGATTAGACAAACAAGACCTTCCTGATCTAAATCCATGTTGGGAACTCGAAATAAGATTAATTTTCCAAATGATCTTGAATATTAATCTTTATAGTTCTTTCTAGTATCTTTCCTACCAAATATGTTAAACTAACAGGCCTATAATTTCCAACATCCTTTTGTAAATGGGTACTACATTTGCTTTTTTCCATTCATCTGGTACCTCTACAATGTAGAGTCTACATAATAAATAGACCTAGCAAACAAAAAATTAGTGTCTCAGATAAACTATCCTCCCCCTCTCTGCGAATCCTAGCCATATAATTATCAGGTCCAGCAGCTTTATTTGACTTTATTACTTCATTGTATGAATCACTTCTTGTATAAATCTTGTCAAGAATGCTTGAGTTTACAGTATCTAAAGAATTAAAATTAAAGTTATTCAAATTTTCTTCAGTAAAAACAGAACTAAAATGATCATTAAAAATATTAACAATATCCTGATCATTTTCAAATATCCTATCATCATGTTCTTACTTCCAAGTTTCTTGCTTCCAATCTTGGTCTGTGTTTGAAAATATTGTATGCATATCACTTGGTTTTTGACTGGTCTCTCAGCTGAATGAAGTTTAAAAATGCTGGTCATATTTCCCATTAAGAATTTTATAGGTTTCAGTCATATACCATAAGTTCTATAAGCAAGAGTAGGCAATTTCATTTTAAGTCTGTCTTCATAGGAGAATCACTGTCTTAGAACTAATTTTGGTACTTGCCTTTAAACATTTTCAATCACTTCACTCTTTTCTTGGATATGGATTCTAGATCTGATATGTGTATCCAACAAGGGGCCTCACCAGGGAAGTGTAAAGTAACTTGGATGTTTTTGCCTGATATCAAGGTATTCAAAGGTTTTAATTATTCCCATGGCTTAGTTTTCTTCACATTTTCATAAATGCTTATCAAAAGCCAGTTTACTGTTTATGAACACTCACTCCCCAATGTCTTTCTATAGGTCAACTTCATAAAATGTCAGTTATCATTCAAATTATAATTACACAGATCAGATTTTGAGTTGGTACCAGTCCTCATTACTTTACATTTGTTAGGATGAAAAAGAGTAACCATCTATCTGACCACTCTTGTAAACCCTTTGAAAACCAACACAGTCACTTGCAGAAAAAAAATTCCATCTTTGTATTATCAGCATGTAGGTAATGTTCACTGTTATATTTGAGTCTGGAAGGTCATTGATACCTATATAAAACAAATAAGACCAGATCCAGTAGAGAGTTTTGGAGGATGCCACTGAAAATTGGCTTCTGGTCAGATGATTTTCCATTCATGATAACTGTGTTTTCTGTTCAACAGGAAAGTTTTAATCCACTTTATTTAAATTTTGCCAAAGTTGTACATTTTAAGCTTATGGTCAGGGTTGGATTAACCATTAGGCTAATAAGGCTGTAGCCTTAGGCCCTCATATTTTTAGGCCCCCAAGTTTAGGCCATAACTTTTATATCATAAACCCTAAATTTTTGTCACAAGGTTGGTTAAGTAATATCATATATAACTGCATAATTATATCTTCAGAGATGGGAAAGAAGAGTTTTTTAGTTTTAGTTAAGAGGGCTTTTATGTCATTATATCTGATGGTGTATTATTACGTATGTACAGTATCTGCAAAAAAATCTGGTCATTCCCCTTGATTTCAATGCTTATGCGCATCAAATTTTATTTGCATTGAAACCATTATAATTTTTACCAGTCAAACTTCCATACATCTGGCAACTCGACATGAGTCTGATTTAACACATGAATGAACAAGAGCCTCAGTTACCCATTAGTGATTGGAGTGGAAGGATGGCATTTTTGTGCTTTTGTGTGGTGAATTTTGTTATTTTTGCATCCTGAGGGAAAGTGCTTATAATTTTTATATCAACAATTCATTATGGGCCCTCTGAAGCTTACTGTGGAGGAGAAAGCACATATTCTTGCGTGGAAACAAGAAAATGTGCCTACATGTAAAATATCTAGACAAACAGGTCATGCACATTCCACCGTCTATTCACTTGTTGCTGCAGCCCGAGGCCTCCCTCCTAATGTTGTTACTCCTCGAAAAGCTGGCTCTGGCTGACCAAGGAAGAAATCTAGGGCTACTGACAATTTATTAAAATGTGAAATATTAAAGAAACCATCTATTTCTGCTGCACAAATTAAGAAAAATCACCCCCAAACCCTTGCAAATGTCTCTGAATGAACTGTGCAGCACAGGCTGCAGAAAGAGCCAGACCGCCCCTCACAAGTAGCTGCATGGAAACCTCTGCTCATGAAGCAAATGTGTGCCACAAACGGTTAGTATTTGCAAAGAAATATAAGAACTGGACATTAGAGCAATGGAGGAACATAATGTTTAGTGATGAAAGTTCATTTAGATGCATTACAACACATAATGGAAGGGTATGACAAGCAAGTAACATCAGCAGGTACTGACTACTCCCTCCAGTTCACTGTAAAAACAGTAAAGCATTCAGATTTAGTAATGGTGTGGGAATGTTTTAGTGGACAGGTGGGTCATGGGGATCTGTATTTCCTTCCTAACAATACTACAATGAATGCTGACCAGTATAAAGAGGTTTTAGAAGGTCATTTATTGGGTTTCTATTAGATCCATGGAAGCAACATTTTTATGCAGGACAATGCACCGTGTTATGCTGCAAAAAATTTCAAAAATGGTTTGCTGACAACAATATTGAACTTCTTGAATGGCCTGGTAATTCACCTGACTTAAATCCAATAGAGAACTGTTGGAATTATATTAAGAACAAGCTTGCCAAATGTGATACCGGTACAATAACTATTCCAAAACTCAGGAATGGAATACTGAAAATGTGGGTATCAGACATAGACTTGGAATACTTCCAGAAACTTGCTGATTCTATGCCCAAAAGGTTGCAAATGGTCATGAAGGCTTGAGGCAACATGACAAAATATTAATATGCAAGTAAAGCCTTATTTTTTATTTTATTTATGATAATGATAATGTTAAGGCAATGTATCATGTAAATAATGTTGTGAATAGGGTGGCACCATATTTTTTTTGCAGATGCTGTATGTATGATTTTGCATTTATTTTTGTATGATTGACTTCAAAGGGTTAATCTGTTTCCAAAATTGTTTTTCAGATGTTGAGAATTTGGCAGAATTTCAAAAAATTAAAAATTCATATTTTCACTACTCCAGCAATTTTCTCTGAAATCCAGCATTGTATATGTTTCTGATACTTGCTGCATTCTTATTCCAGCATAGCCATAGCCCACTCCTGCACCTGCCGTGCTTCCTCTTTGTTTATTTGTGGCAGTCACATGCTTTGCTCACTCTTTGCTCATTCTTTCTGTGATTAAAATGTCATCCAAGAAAATTTCAAGCTCCAGTGATGAGTGTAATGGTGCTAGCAGTGCTAAAAGAAAGCACTGCACAGTAATCATTATGCAGAAAGTTGAAATTCTACAGCAGTTAGATAAGGCCAAATTGGTGAGTGTATATATAAATATATTCCAGCACACCAACCTGAATAACTTCAAGAACCAGCTGGACAGATTCTTGTGCAAAGTCCCTGACCAGCCATGCGTGGCTGGCTACGAGGGCAGGAGGCGATCAGAGAGCAATTCCCTCCTTCACCAAGTCCCGCAAATGAGGCAGGATGCTGCAGAGGGGTCGACCGCAGGTCGATCCTGAACCGTCGTTCAAACTCAACAAAAGTAAGTAAGTAATATTCCAAAAATCTTGAAAATTTCATAATCCAGTAACTGCTTGGATCCCAATGGTGCTGAATTATCAAAATTCATCTATACTGACAAAATGTCACAATTCACTCAAAATCTGTGAATGCAAACTGGCTGGTCTTATGAACTTGCTAATTTTTAATTGATCTAAATGTATTTCAACTAGATCCACATTAATCACAAAGCATATTAACTCAAAAATTTTTTACCTTACCATCAGGTAGCTTATTATGCAGTTCAGTAGTAAAAAACAAGAAAAGTAGTCAGCTAATACATCAGCTTTTGCTCATCTGATGTGGTTAAGCTTTCCTTATTTTCACCCATATACATTTTCAGAATGTATTATTTTTGTTTTGGACTGCACATAACTCCAAATAGGGGTTAACCTTGATACTTTCAGCAATGCTCCTTTCATATAACTCCACAGGCTTTCTGATTTGACTTCTCACATATTCCATGCTAATATTTTCACTTCTAGTTATTCTGTTTCTGTTCCATAGTCGTTTTTACTTCTTAATGTTAGTGTACACTCTTTTTATCACCTGTAGTGTTAAAACTGCTCAGCCCTTTCCTGTTGCTGGCTTCCACAATAACTTCAGGCACACACAAATCAACTACTTCCTGTAGCTACTTCATCAGCAAAAGTTCTCCATTGATGATTGACATCAGTCTCACAGGAGTTTACCTCAATCAATGTTCAGACAATTATACATTTTTCTACAATCAGTTTTATCATAGAATCTTGATTTCCCATGATTTGTGTTTTCCAAATGAGCATTAACCATGAAATAAATAAATGATTGATCACTTTTTTTATCAGTCCATCTCAATGTTACCCTCCATTCCCTCCTCATTAGTAAAAATAAGATCAAGACTTAAAGGCCTGCATTTACCTCTTCCTCTGATAGGCTCCAATATATGTTGATATAAGAAGCAATTTTTAATAGTCTCAGTAAATTCACAATAAGTGTCTTTTGGTCCATCAGCAGTTCAGTAATTAAATCAGTCCATACTTGTGAAGTTGATGTTTCCCTAGTAACAAATATTGCTTTTCCAATGAGGTTTTCAAGAGAAAATTTAAATTCTTAACATTATTCTCTGAGTTTTGGGCTTCTGTACACAAATCTAAATCGCAGTTTGTCATGCTTGCTTATGGTTCCCTTTAAAAATTGAAACCTCGCTTTCATCATCAATTTTTGCATAATTTAAAAGCATATCAATATATACTTTCCTGACTCTTCCAGGTTCATCTTTCAAAATATTTGAAGTTATTAACTCGTACCCTTCAGTGTTATACTCAGATAATGTTCTGTTAAATCTGAGATATTTTGGCTTGATTTCCAAAAGTGCAATCAATTACAGATGTTTTTTTCATAAGGGCACGTCTCTGTCTCAGTTCCTGCAACTTCACTGCTGTTAACACATCAATATTAGGAAACATAACTTTGAAATATTTACACTATGTACAAAATCACTTTTGCAATGGTCATTGTTAACAGGGAGTGAGTAGAAGGAACCCCACCTACTCTGTCTTCCTCCTCATGGACTTTTTCTGATTTTTATTATATGAATTTTAATAAAGGTCAGAAAAAAAGGAAGGTCCCTGACCAAGTATAAGAAATTTTCAGTCATCCTCCTCCTGTTTCCTCTTACCTTCCTTTCTTGGTATTCTTCTTGTCATGTTTGATTCCTATTCTATTATGGTATTCTGAGCCAAAATCTTGCAGCTAGTGCATACTTTTCATTATACTAGCCTCCTTATTTTCATCCAGAGTTACAATTGGTTGTCCCAACTCCATG
Organism: Bathynomus jamesi; assembly: GCA_023014485.1. Taxonomy (NCBI): domain Eukaryota; kingdom Metazoa; phylum Arthropoda; class Malacostraca; order Isopoda; family Cirolanidae; genus Bathynomus; species Bathynomus jamesi. The sequence goes on along the minus strand of JAJOZX010003613.1, from coordinate 478,614 downwards.
AAACTTTCTTGTATATTCCTTCTTCCCCATTCTTTTCACTGCTTTTGTGATGTTCACATCAGTTAAGTTATTTAACAACCAAGTATTCACATACCCTAAACTGCTAAGGTTTTAAAAATTAAATGGGCTTCCTATATTGGCTTAGGAATTAATTGATTTTCTTTTATCCCCAGGATTGTACTTTAATTTCCAATCTGGAGAAATTATTGTCCTCATTCCTTAAGAAATTTCATTGATCTCTAAAGAAAGTGTGAAACACTCTTTTTGATTCTTTTATTAAGCACACCAGACAAAAAATTAGTCACCCCTAATAGCACCGTTAGTAGGAAGTTCAAGGTCACACAGAGGGCGCTGATGTAGCATTGGTAAGTGACAAGTAGCGGTGATGTAGCACACAGGATCAGATCTGTTTCATGAGGTGGTGAAGAACAAAGTGTGTGTTGGATATAGTCTGCAAAATGGGTCGTGAGGCAGACGTTACTCAGTGGCAAAAAGGAGCCATCGTGTTTGGCAGAGCCCACGGACACAAAATGTCTGAAGTAGCCCAATTTGTTGGTGTGTCAACGTGTACTGTCCAGCGAGTTTACAAAGAGTGGTGTAGTTCGCAATCAACTGAAAATCGACGGCGTAACTGTGGCCGGAAAACAATTCTCAACAATAGGGACGCCGCCATGTTTCTCGTCTAGTAACTGCAAATCGTTTTCAAACCAGAGAACAATTGCTCCAAGAAACCAATGAAGTTCTCCAGCAACCAATTTCCGAACGGACATTGCGACGAGAACTGCATGTGATGGACATCTGGAGCAGGGTACCACAGAAGAGGCCGCTGTTAACAGCAGGTCACAAATTGGCACGTTATAAATGGGCTCAGAGGCACAAAAACTGGACTGCAGCAGATTGGAAACGTGTAATTTGGTCCAATGAGTCCTGTTTTTGTTTGTTCTCCAATGATGGGAGGCGACGAGTACATCGCAGGTCCAATGAAGCCTTTAATCCTGAATGCGTCGAAGGTGTTGTTCAGGCTGGAGGTGGTTCCGTGATGTTCTGGGGATGTTTTTCGTACCACGAAATGGGCCCTCTCGTTCCAGTGACGAATTTGAACCAGCAGGCGTACCTCCGCATACTAAATGATGAATTGGTACCCTTTGCCCTACATCTCCAGGAGCAGCATCACATTGCCACTCCTGTCTTCCAAGATGACAATTGCCGTGTGCACAGGGCGAGAAGTGTGTCTGAGTGGCACGACGAACATTCTGCAACACTGTCTCACCTCGAATGGCCCGCCAAATCCCCTGATTTAAATCCTATTGCAAATCTGTGGGATTATTTGGAACAGAATGTGAAGCGCAGGAATAGACACCCACAGACTCTGGCGGAACTTCGGGACTGGCTGATGAATGAGTGGCAGCAAATCGATGTTCAGTACATGCACAACCTCGTAGAGTCTCTGCCTCGCCGGATTCGTGCAGTTATCAAGGCCAGAGGCGCCGTCACACGTTATTAGGTACATTCTGAGAGGGGTGACTCTTTCACCATGGAAAAAGGTGTGATTAGCTAATTTATTTTAACTTTTATATAAACCAGTTGTCTCATTGTTTGATCATAAATTTAAATTCTTTCACAGCAGTTTCCCAAAATTTATATTGATTATTTTATCTGATTTGACCCCCAATATTTTTTAACTATAAACAGTAATAAAAAATAAAGAAATGGACATTGAGTGCTAATCTATAAGCTAAGTGCTTTCCTGGGTTATCAGCAAACAAGCCTCTTCAGCTAATCACATTAAGCTTGAACCCTTCTTTGCCACCCCAAAGTGTTGAACCCACTGATTTGACCATACACGATATGTGCTTCTGGATTAGTAGACACAATTTGGCTTGAGAATTGTGCCCAGAAATTCATGCTGTCCCTTGGCTTCTATAACAGGATCCTTGGATTGTGAGTCTGGTGCTTTACCACTGAGGCAAGGTGACCAAAGAAATTCTAATTTAGTGAATTTATCCATCATGTTTTCAAGTATTACCAAATGATTGACAGTAGTTGAGCAAGGCAAAGGTAGCTAATGATAGAATTAAAAGCTTATTAGCAGTCACATTATAAGATTTAGTTATAGGAATGCTGTTCATAATAAATTAGTAGCTATTTGCAAGAGTTTATTGAGTTGAGAGAAGTAAATTAACATGAAATTTATTTAATTCAAGGGATATAGAAGTGAAAATTTGAATAGAGTAAAAGGACTTGTCATTAATAATAATTACACCCTAAATTTGTCTCTTGTAATTATTTTGAAGGTGCAGATACCCTCCATTAACTTTTAGTAATGAATCTTTACAGAATCAACCAAACAACAATTTTCTGGGATGGAGCTCAGTAATACGATTATGGTTGGGTTAGACTCTGGAGGAGTCATCAAGAGTGAAGGGGCTAGAGTGCAACTAATCCATTTTAACTAAAACGTGAGTGAAATCAAAGAAGAATTGCTACCTAATAAGTATTTAGTAAGGCCTCTACAGGTAGATATCAGTGATGCAATTTCAAATAGTTTAAATAAAACCTTATTTGCAATTTCGGTCGTTTCCTGTAAAACGTCTGTTGTTTGAAAATATTGATTTAATTCTCTACAGAGTGAGAGAGAGAGAGAAAAGACAAGACTAGTTGGATGTAAATTATCCTCAACTGAAACATATACAGTATAAACTCTTCCATTGTCAGTGCAAATGGTTGAAAGAAATGGTCAGGCATTATTAAGTACTTGTAGGTGTCTTTTTTTTATGTTCCTTTTACTTTTGTTTTCGTAGTCTCTTTCGTGATGCATTAATTACTAGATGTAATGAGAAGTCATTTGGTAAAACATTTAATATACTAGTCCAGGATAGATGATTTTATTTTTTAAATGTAAGAAGGAGAGGCCAGGCCCACAAAAACGCCCCTTCCCCCATAGAGTAAGAAGTGTATAAGCTTTAACGTTCATCTCAGTAGTAAGTATAATCAATGTGCTGATATTGATAGGACTGCCTGAAGTATTTTTATTTCAGCTTCTCTATTAATGGTAGGATATTCGTGGCCTTCAGTTTGCATTTGTATCATAGTCTTTAAACCCCAATAATCTAAAACATATGTTCTAATGATAGTGAAATATAGCTAGAAATCTAGGCTACCTTTGAAGAAGGTTGTGTAGGATCACAAAGGCGGTTTCTAGATTACCAAATGTGCAAAGGCAAAATATCATTTAGAAAGAAGTATAAATAGGATGAGCCTTTAATAGGCTAATACCTAAATTTTAGTGTTAAGATTAGGATAAAATTGCATATTCTTTTGTAATTATTTTTTTAAATGTCATATAGACCTTTAGTAAACTGTATATTAATGTAAATAATGTATATAATTGGACTGCAATATTTTCTTGTATGCACAGGTCTGTTTGTACCATAATGAAACTAAAAGATCACTAAAAATCTTTCAGTCTGTTTAGAGATGGTTTCAGAGGATCTTGCGTGAGTTGGCAGGATTTCATGTACCTCGGCCGACCCATACTTTGTATAATTAGGACGAAATTATAGAAATTTTATAACTGCTATATGGCCATTTAGGGGTAGCTCTCTGATTTTAATGTTTGGTACAAAAAGAATCACACTGATTTCGGGTAAGGACAGAGGTCTTTCAGATAAAGGTGGAAGGCTCTCTAATGGTCATTCAAGAAGATAATTATACTATTGGAAATTGAAATATTCCAACACTGATTTTATCAGAAGGCTACCCAACACAATGGAGTGGATGCATTACAATAAGGAAAATGAAAAAGTTTATTCAGTCGAAAATCAGTGTTTAGTGATGAATGACAATTCCATTTTAAAATTTTATGCCATATTAATAACTTCAGAATCATATTTTAAGTTATAAAAATAAGGCATTTATGCTTATCAGTAAATTCAGAATTCTAAATGGATACGAAACATAAAACAGCAACTATAGGTTTTTTTTTCAATTTTCTCTCACAACTGACGGTATTTGATTACACTTTAGGTCTTGTATTACAAAAGATGAAGTTACTGTTAAAATTCCAATCAGATGTTGGGTTCTATTAAACGTTTTATATTTCAGGACCTGCTCCAAGAATGCAGTAAATCTAATTGCAGTATTTGCAGTTTCTGAACTCCGTCTCAAAACAACTTTAACCAGAATATGTGTTCTTTTCACATTGTTCCTGAATGTTAGGTTTATCTTGACTTTCTAAGTTTATCACTGATGTAGAATATAAAGGAAAATTATTCATTCTTGTCTGTGAGGTAGCTTTAATTCCAAAGAGAACCGTCACTAGCCTTTGAAGTCTTTAAAAACTTATCTGAAATGTGAGGTTTCATTAGCATTTAAATCTATTTGCCAGATGTACTTGGGGAAACTAGATTGAAGACAAAGCAAAAGTCAGTTCAAAATCTACTCACACTGCCACAGAAATTATTTTATTGAATTACACTTATTATAATAAGGGATGAGCTGGACAGTTGAAAGCCACAATGATATAGAAAAATATAAAAATCTTGCTTTTATATGTGTAGGTCATCTTTGTACATTCGATTCCAATAGTCGAAATACACTGGGTCATACTTACCCTACGCCCCGGTGTATCCCAGACTTTGGTAACCGATGGTGCATAAATCACCCGCGGAAAAAAATCAGGAATTTGAAATTTTTACAGATAGATCACACTGGCTTTTCGACGTCCATTTAAGGTTCAGAAGAAAGGTGTGATAAAGTGATTAATACTTCAAAGTGTCTTAAAACTAATGAATTTCGATGTAGGTAAATATAAAAAAGAGTAAAGAAGGGAGGGCAATGAATATATACAAAAACTGAGTACATTCAGAAAGCTATTACCAACTCACGAAAGTTCTGTCCTCATTAGTTTAAAAAGAGACCGCAGGTGCTTCGGTTTGTTTGCAGTTGTTTTAAAAAAGATGTCAAGACGAGCTTCAGAGGATCTTATGTGAGTTGGCAGGATTTCATATACCTCGGCCGACCCATACTTTGCGTAATTAGGACGAGATTATAGAAATTTTATAACCACTATTTTGGGCCGCCATTAGAATATTAAGAAGTCAAATTCTAGGTGATATCCCTTTGGTGTTTGAGTAGTAATAAGACCTCATAACTAAAACCAACATTGGTAAGCGTCGGGCGTAGTTAATGTTAACATGGATTTGAAAATAACTTCTTCACTTATTTATTGAAGGCATAAGCCTAATCAAGCTAGAGGCCTACAGTGGCTCAGGATAAACAGTGCGGTATTAGGTGTCCCTCTTATTTGCTTATGACCCAGGTCTAAATGATTACGGCAGGTGTTTTATACGATTACCTAATTGTATGATTACTTTAAACTTTTCTGTGTTCCTTCAAAGCAAGTAGGTCCGTGGTTCTAACCTTATTAATACTTCGTATTGGATACATGGTTATAAAATTTAAACTTCAATGTGTGTATATATACAGTATACCGTGTATATATATATATATATATATATACACACACAAAGAAAAGACTAAAATAAAAGTATATTTTTACGAGGATCCTCGGCCTTTACTTATTTCCTTTTAAGGGTGTAACTTTAACAAGATTTAGCAGCCCTCTCGTACACAAAAGATCTTTATTAGTCCCTTCGCTTTAATTAGATAAAAAATAGATTATCTGGAGGACCTTTTCTTTTCGAGATGGTTTCTTGATCCTTTATTCCGTGTCGAAAATAGTATTTGTGTCGGAGGTTAGCTGGTTATTATTTAGCTTTTAATTTCCATATTTCTTTGAAAGGTGTTGCAGGTCGATATGATCATCAAATAAAATGTAGAGGAAATGTAGTTTTGATATTATACATTGAATTTGGCTTTCCCGTAACTTAGTGGTTTCGGTGTCCAACTCTGGGCGGGTTTGTTCCCGTCTACTACCACCCGGGTTGGGTTAGGCCGGCAACTCATCTTGTCAGTGCTCGGGCTGGGTAACCCTTGATGCACATTCAATCACTCCCCGCAAGATAGGGAAATGAGTTCCGGATGTAGAGGGATTTTAATAATTAGTAAATGGTGAATAAACGTAGAGTTGATATAAACGTGTCACACGACATGATAAAAAAATTGGAGCAGTTTGTGAAATGTGTAAATGGAGACGTGATCTCGTTTGGCGTCACGTACCACTCCACACTCATTTAATCGCTATCCCGGTAATAGCATACTACCAATTATAGAAGTATTACTGTTCATCAGCACAATGGGATTGTAGGTAGTACTTAATTTGTAGCAGAAAAGGGTCCGGAACTCTAAGGAAAACATTATGTAAGCCCCCCTCTGCCCCCAAAAAACTCAAAAAGTATTTTTTAATAGTTTGGATAAAAAATATAAATCACAGCATATTTCACACACACACACACACACACACACACACACACACACTGTTTTTGTCTTCACGCTCGAGGGTGCGAACACGAGCTTTGTTGTTTGAATCAACGGCAGAGTGATGTCCCTGAGCCAACCAAGTTGTGACGTACTTGGCTAAATCACACTTGACCAGTGGAGGTCCAACGAGTCTTATGAACATCAAAGCTGTTGATGATGTTACGTGGAGTGAATCACTATTTAGCGTAGTAATTAAATTCATTTGTGGAAACTGTGTTCACATTCACTGAATGAAATTAGTATCGGGTCGACAGTTCTTCCCAGACCTATCAAACTTGGGGAGGGGAAGAGACTTCCATTCGTGATCAACTCGCAAAGTTCCCGAAGTGATGTCTTTCGTCAACTTGAAGACGGGATTTTTTTTTTTCCCTCCCTTGTATGTAAGGTTAGATTGGACACCTTTCGGCCAGTTTTTAGGGTGGTACAAAACCTTGATATTGCTTAGTAGATCTTTATCCGTATCGCTCTTCAGTCTTTTCTCAGCGGGCTTTTGCACTTTTGTAAAACTGTCCCGGATTGATCGAAGCCTCTCGATTACTTGATATTTTCTTCGTCTCATGTAGATCAATTCCTTTTAAAGTTTCGTTTTTTAAATCATTTATTGGTAGATAGTAATAAGAGTCAGGCTTTTTTTATATACTCTGTTTCCTACAAATGTTGTCTTTGTATAACCTGGCTTGTCCGGTAAATATTCCTCTCTTTTTGCCTGCAAGGCGAAAGATAATTCGTCTAATTCTCGTAGCATTCATTTCGAATGGGAACGTCAAAAATCTTCGTGTAACTTCCATCTGTTTGATAGATTATATTTAGTTTTGATGTTTAACGATTTAAGAAAGTGAAGCAATTTGAATTCATTTTCTGGAAAGCAAAATGCTCCAATTGCCGATTATCGTTATATTAGTAATTATCAATCTTTTTAATTGATGATGATGATGATGATGGGCAAGCGCATGTGAATATTATTAGTTTGCCGAGAGACGGTTTATTTTTCTTCCTGACGAATATTCGTCTTAATGGTATCTATTTTTCATTCTTCTTCATAATAAGTCCCGGCACGTTGTTCCAGACCGTTTCATCGCAAATTAACCCCTGAGTATAGGTAGTCATTGTAATGGCAGTCAGGTGTGAAACTGTCTTAATTAACGTGCCTATGTACACAAACCGCTTCATTCAATATTTATATACACACTAATTTCTGTTTTTACTTTGTAACTTCCAAGTATAGTTCAACATACGCACTTGTCTTAAAAATTGCCAGCTCTTATCTTTTATGTATTTAAGAATTGTAATTTAAATAGGCTAAAGTTTACATTTTGAAGAAATTTATCCTTTTAAGATTTTCGAGCGAAACGTTCATTTGCTGAATCCAATCGCGAATAGTAAAATTTCCGCCTCAAAGCTTCGCAATATTAAATTTTAATTCTTTGAAACTCATTTCATCTCGCGAATTTTTACTTGATTGCACTTCTTTTCGGTTGAAATGGTGTTTATATTACGTGTGCGTAATCAAAATGTTATTTAAAAGTATCAGATTTTTTAATTTCTTTTTATTGCTAGAAATGCTGATGGCACGTAGATTTACGATTTTGTTTCTTTCCCTTTCTATAGGTTTAGTTATATCAAAGCCTACCCATTTCTAGTTGGTCCCCTCTCGGATTACAATGTAAATAATTTTATACAGAAAATTTTAGCCATCGGAATCTTAATATTTACTTTAAGCTCACGAGCTACTTAGATTTTGAGGGCAGCTTCACGAATTTGGTCTCGCTGTATGTGGGTGTGAAGCTCAAAATTTTGATGGCTGCGGTTTTTAGAAGTTTTTAGATTTACTAGGTTTTTCTGGATTTCACAAAATGGTATGAAATTTTGTACAAGCGTGGTCTGACTAGGTACAAGTAGCTCTTGTGATCCTTCACTCGGTTCTTTGCTGGAGTATTTTAGAGATGAAAGTACATTGTTTAAGTATTTAAAAAAAAAAGTTCAGAAGAAGAGAGAGTACTTTCACTTCTCGCCATTCCTAATGTCATTCTAGGTCTGAACCTGAGCTCTGGAGTTTATTTATTTTAGCTAAACTTACCTAACTTAAACGTATCATTAACTAAGCTAAACTAATGTAATCTCGCTACTTAATCTAACCAATGACGAAGTGGCAAACTATGAGGATGAGTAGGAAGAGCATGAAGATGGGTGATAGTTGATACCAGAAGAGACTGCAAATTGATATAATCGTTAAAATGAAAGTATTCCCAAAAACGAAATGTAATTTTCCATTTTATATTTTCATTATACATAATCATAAATTACTATACAATTAGGTACGCAGTTGAAGGAGAATTATAAAAATTACTCTCACCTCCTTTGAGTTAGGGGTGCACCGGATATGCTGGATATAGGCCAAGACATTAGAAAATTAACACCTGTATGAAAATCTGTCATAATATGATAATAATAACATTACAAATAATATTTTATATGCAAAAAAAATGGAAAGCCCTCCAGGGCCCACCCCTAAACCAGTCCAGCAACACTTTTTATGTCTAGGCGTTAAATTTTTTAAAAAGAGTGAAATATTGCTAGATCCCTGCACTTGCTTTCCATTCTTTTTTCTCCTTTTTTTCCTTTATTTTTAAAACAATACAAAACATTACAAGCTTGACAAATGTAAAACAATACATTGAATACAACATAAAATGCCTGGAATGAAATCAATGAATGGAGGGCAGTATTGTGTAGGTCAAATGCCGCCATTCAGCCTGGAGGTCTTCAGAATGAAAAAAACTCAACAACAGTGATTTAGAACTTTTTTCCGTTGTGGTGCAGAAACAAGAGCATTTCTCCTCTTTTAGGCAATATTCGGGATCGCTTTGCTTCATAGATGTTTCCATATTCAGAAAACATTCTCTCTGAAAATACAGAGGATGCCGGGTGTGCAGAGAAGCTTTGAAGCAATAGTTTTAAGGAGAGGAAATCGGTCCTCCTGCTTCCAAATTTGAACTGGACAGCGTTTCCTATGTACAAGAGGTTCAGATGCATATCGGTCTAACTCCCCTGCAATCAGTACAACAGGAGCAGTCTTTTCTTCAACCTTCTCTTGTAACTTACTTCCCCAGATTGCTCTCCTTTTGTGATCTCCATAAAACACGCTTCAAGAATGTCCTCTTCGTCTTTCCTCTTTCGCATAAGAGAACTGGAATTTGAGCTTCTTTCGCTTCCATTTTCATTACCTTCACTTTCATTTTCATTAGAATCATTACCACCACCGTCATTTTCAATACCTATGACTTCTTCAATCAGCCAGGATTTAGCCTGCTCTTTTTGATCTTGTTGAAAGAAAGATAACTTATACCGCGGATCTATTGCAGTCGCAGTCACATAAGCCCTGTTTTTCATTATGTTCAAAGACTTCCCATCATTACTCTCCGACAAGAAACGCGCTCGAAGAGAAGTCAGGAGTTCTCTCTTTGTCGTTTGAACACCTTGGTCATCATGGCAAATCTTTGTAGAATACAAATGCTTGGGATTACGGAAGACAGTTGATTTTTCCGAACTCATGTCCTGAGTTAGTTGGAAGAATGGTTTTAATATTTTAAGGAGATTTCGTATCAGTGTCCACTCGAAGGATGTGATGGTAGGTAATTCACTACGATCAGCCAAATACAGTTGCACTGGAATTTTTTATTTATATCTTTCTAGCATCAAATATGCACTGTTCCAACGTGTTGGAACATCTTGAACCAATAGGAGAGGCTCAAGATTTTACTGCACCTGAATGTGTTTGAAATTGGTACAGGCCAAAGGAGAATGATTAAAGTGAGTTGCAAGGCGGCGACTTTTTGCAAGGATATCAGTTACACTCCTCTGAACCATAATTGAGTCACTAATAACCAGTTGGAGTAAATGAATTCTGCAGTGTATTGAAGGTATTTCAGCCAGGTCACTACCAAGAGCCATATTACTAGCTCCATCCCTCACCAATAAATTCCTCTTATTTGCATCAAGATCCCAACTATCCCACATAGAGCGAAACTTTTCAGATATATTCTTGCCAGTGACCCCTCCCCTTCTCCGACTTCTTCCCGACTCTCCGCTCCCACTTCCGCTCCATATGGCAGCGGGAATGGGACCAGGCCACACAAAATAAACTCCACAAGATCAAGCCACAAATAGGATACTGGGCCTCCTCATTCCACCGGTCCCGCCATAAAGAAGTAACTCTAGCCCGCCTCCGCCTAGGCCACACCGGCATCACCCACGGACACCTTATGGCGAAATCGCCAGCCCCGTTTTGCCTTACCTGCCATGCCCCCTATCACTGTCATACACCTCCTGGTGGAATGCCCAAAGTTGTCCGCTCTTCGTCGCAGGTGTTTCCCTCTCTCGGCCGAAAATCCCATACCCGACAGTCTACGATCCACACTCGCCGAAGGCCCCCACTTTTCAACAGAAGCGATTTTCTTCTTCCTCACTCACTCCCATCTGCTCTATCGCATCTAAGACCATACCCCTCCTACCCACTATCCAGCAACTGACCCTTACTCATCCCCCTAGTCTACCACCCCCAACACAGTAACACCACCCACCCACTGCCTTGCCGAGATATGTACCGTTTTCTATAAGTACGAATCGGCGGTAAATTAGAGAAAAAAAAATATATATATATATTCTTGCCAGTATGCGACCCTGAGAAATGAGAGGCATGCAGCACAGCATCGTATCTTTCAAAATCTTTACCTATCCAGTTACCCGATAATGATATAAAACTTTCTTGAGAGGTTGTGCATGTCCATATATCTGAAGAAAAGCTGACATGCTTTACTACTTCCAGCTTCTGAGCAATTTTAGACTTGAACTCATTATAAAGACGAGGAATTATAGTATCAGAGAAGTACCTTCTGCTCGGTAAGAGATATCTGGGTTGGAGGTAGGCCATTAGATCAATGAAACCATCATCTTCAACTAAAGTAAATGGCTGGTTGTCCAAAGCCATCATCATGCCAATTTTACGGTGAATCATCACAGACCTGGAGTCATTGATGTCCCATTTTTTTAGATGAAAAGCTTTCCTCTATTGAGTTCTGCTTACTCATTTGGTCCATTTTTTTTCTTTCAGAGTACTACCAGTAGAAGTTGATGGTCTACCCCGTATTCTATCTATGCCTATTTCCTTTGATTCAGTCGCAGCTATTCTTTTTTGTCATTTTCGTTTTTGGCTTCAGCATACTCTTCTGGGTGATTAATCTTCAAATGATTATGAAGAGGTGTTGTGCTGAAAGACTTTTGGCCACCTTTCTCCGTCCCGCGTTTGGTAATCTTTTGGCAAATATTACACTTTGCAGTGATATCGCTAGGATCATTTATTGTATACAGTGACCACACAAAACTTGTCATGATTAATACTTAATAGTTTAACACAACACAAGAACGTGAAAGAGAACAAAACAATTAAACATCTGAATATACTTAAATTATTATTTATCTTATATTTGGGGGGGGCGCTTGCCCCCAATGCAAAACAAAACACAGCAATATGAGCGTAAAAGTAATACGGTACCTAATAATATAAGGGTGATCCAGAGAATGGGACCCAAAAGAAACCCCTGTAACTCTTAAAGTATAAGTCCTTTTATAAAATCATACGCATCATTCGAAAGAGGATAGTTACAAGTTTGTACCGGATTGTATAGGTTTGACAATACAAGACAAGATAAGATACAAAACAAAATAAAAGTGTTAGTTAAAACTAACCCTTCAAGATGACTGCATAGACTGTGGAACAGCTGCGTTTCATAACTGAGCAATATTATGAGCATGGAAGAAGTGTAGTTTCAGCTCAAAGATCTTTCAAGACAAATTTCAGATGTCAAAATCACCTTCTAAGAAAGTAATCCGTCGGTGTGTCAGAAATTTTTCCCTAACTGGCAGCATTGGAAAAAGAAAACCAACTGGAAGAGTGCGCACAGCAAGGATAGACGAGATCATTAACAGAACTCATGAAATTGTACAGGATAATCCTAACATAAGCATCAGACGTGCTTCTCAGCTGTTAGGAGTTGGATATGGAACAACACACCGTATATTGAAGCAAAATTTAATGCTCTTTCCATATAAAAACAGTGCAACAACTAAACGATGGAGATTTCGCACGAAGACGACAATTCTGTCAATGGATCCAACAGAAGGTAAATGACCACCAATTTTCTAGCAACTTTGATTATGTCAGACGAAGCCCATTTTCACTTGAATGGAACTGTAAAAAACAAAATTGTCGTTTCTGGGCAACAGAAAATCCATTGAATATTACCGAAGTCCCGTTGCATAGTCAGCGTGTAACTGTTTGGTGTGGTCTTACTGCATCTCAGATCATAGGGCCGTACTTTTTCGAGGATTCCACCGGAAACACGGTCACTGTAAATGGTGATCGCTACGAAAAAATGTTGACCGATTTCCTTATTCCTAAATTAAGAGATCTTTGTCTAGAAAACCACTGGTTCCAACAAGACGGAGCTACCTGCCATACCACGAGGAACTGCATGGCAGTTTTGCGTCAAACGTTTCCAGGCGAGTTAATCTCAAGATTTGGAGACGTTGAATGGCCCGCAAGGTCTCCGGATTTTTCTCCCTTAGATTATTATCTCTGGGGCTATTTAAAGAGTAGGGTCTACAGAAATAACCCAACGACCTTGCAAGAATTGAAGGCCGCCATCACAAATGAGATACAGGCCATACCACCGCACACTCTTGCAAAGTGATGCAGAACTTACAAGCGAGAACACTGGAATGCTTGGCAACTAATGGAGCACATTTGAAAGGAGTCATTTTAAAAAATAAATATTTCATAATAAACTTGTAACTCTACTCTTTCGAATGATATATAATTTTTATGAAAGGAATTAAATATTAAGAATATTTGGCTTTTTTTTATGGGTCCCATTTATCTGGATCACCCAGTATATTATATATATATATATATATATATATATATATATATATGATACACACAGACAGTGCATGGAACAAAGAACTCTTCTGGGAAAATTATATCCACTATAGTCCGAATAAGTAATGGTAAATGACAAATACCATAGTTTTTCTTTTTCATGATGCTAGCCCGACGTGGGCAACGGGTCACTCGCAAAGAGGTCCCATAAATATAGCTTCCCTCACCAGCTATCTGCAAAGCAGACAGGATCCAGCTTTGGGACATGGATCTAGGGTTTAAAGCAGCCTAGCCCTGCTACATTTAGAACCTCAATATAAGCAAAGGACTCGCTGCCTTCACGTCAGATTGAATACATAAAAGAAAAAGGGGTAACTATTATATTTTTAGCCAAAAACCAAAACTTAAACCTCAACTGGTAGAATTGAGCGTCCACTTTTCAAGGCACATAACATGTCCGTTTCAAGATGGGAATGAACTCAGAATGGTCCCCTGAGTTTTTTATGATACACACAGACAGTGCATGGAACAAAGAACTCTTCTGGGAAAATTAAATCCACTATAGTCCGAATAAGTAATGGTAAATGACAAATACCATAGTTTTTCTTTTTCATGATGCTAGCCCGACGTGGGCAACGGGTCACGATTTTTCGATTTTTCGATTGCGTTTGTTTGCTCCTATATATGAAAAATAAGACCTGAAGACTTAAAATGGCTTAAGGTACATGTATCCTGGTTGCCACAAAATTAATTTCCTTAAAAAGAATAAAGAAAAAAAAGTTTATGTCCGATCCTGAGACATTTCAGACCTGGCCTGGGTGTGTGAACAAGCAGGATTTTGATAACGGGACTATACTTCAAATCCATCTAAAGCTATCCATCTAAAGCCCCCCTGGCGCTCGCCTCGCTCGCGCATCCTCGGCCTTCGGCCTTCGGACATATCAGTAACGAGACCCACCAAGACTGGACCCCCCTCTGCTTAAATTCCTGGATCCGCCCCTGGGCAGGGTAGCATTTGCTTGTTTTCAGAAACTTGCTCTCCGTCAGAATTTTTCAACGGCCCCAAGACACTTTACTGGATTCCTATTATTGACGTATTGAAAGAATCGCTTGGGGGTTTACTTTGCCGTGTATATATATAGCTTATGGCCTCTTATGTATATATGCAGTAATAGGCCAAATAATTGAGGCTCAGAAGTTGCTATAAGGTAATATTCTTTATAATTCATGTACTCGTAAAAAAATTATAAAATAAATTGGTACGCTATTCAAGCACTCGATCCTTGTAGCGTATACCCAGCACATTATTTTTCACGTAGAACAGTAGATATACGCTAACATTTCGTATTAACTAGTCGATCGAGGGTATACCTCGATCGACTACACCTTCTATTTATACATGAATTAATCGTTTTTGTATGCCTGTAGATACGCCAAGAATTTCGATACACTATGGAAGCAGTAAATTTGTTTAAAATATTCTACGGGCTTGCAGCATCAACGATATAAGTTGGTTTTAAAGTTTTCTATATTAGTCTGTTTTCCGAGAATCATTTTTGGATGACGTCATACGTTTGATGGAAAGAGTAACTCGTGTTGGTGAAGCTGGTGTTAAGAGATATTCGTTGCTGTTTTCACTGTTATCACGTTCAGTCGTTCAATCGTTCCTATAAAAGGAGTTACACCATCGCAATTTGCACATCCCAAAACTATTTTCTTGTTAAGTCTTCCAATTTTTAAGTTTCATTTAGTAAAAATTAAGTGGTCTTCAAAACAGACGGCTTACGACCATTGTTCTCATTTTTAGTTGATTTTGTTTCATCCTTTGTTCATAAAGTAAGGTGGTTTTTGCCTTTCGGCACATTATGGCTACTTCAGAAAATATTATCAAAGATAATGTTGAGAGCCTTTTAATGAATTAAAGAGAATATATGTTGTTGTTGTTTAGCCGATCAGCCCACCTTCATCGAGCAAGCCGGTGGCACGCAGGTAACCGATTGCCCTCTCCGGAGTGAACCAGAGGTTCAGCGCACTAGTGATGTTGTGTTGTGTTCTATGTTGTGCTAGAGTGGTACAGTCTGTCATAATGTGTTCAATTGTTTGTGGTGCGTCCTGGCACAGGTGGCAGGTGTCGTCTGTGGAGTTGTCTAGTCTGTATTTATATGTCTGTAGGTTGAGGTGATGTCCACATCGGAATCGTACTAAGTTAACTCGATCCGATCTGCTCAGGCTGATCTCTGACCTATTAATAGGTGGCAAGAGAATATATTGTTAGTATCTGTGTGTTATTTTGATATTATGAATCGGCTTGCTTTAAATTAGGGTTTTCAATCCAGTTTCACAGTGTGGCTGTTTTATATTGGTTACGCTTGTTTCAGTTCATATTCCAGTCAGTGTAACCCGGCGAAGAAGCAGGAGACTGATACTGTTTCCATCATATTTTTATCTTTATATTCTTTATTCCATTTTATTTTTAATTTCACGGGGTCCGAACCACTACCCGACCAAGGAAAACCTAGAGAAGGGCTACGTCGTGGCCAGTGTCGTAACACCGCGTCCCATCGATCAGCGAAATTTAATGATATTGGGGTCTGGAGAGTAGTTGGATGGGAGACCGTCTTCTGTGTCCAGATTATGTAGCGACCCGTGATTAGAATCCACGTAAAGCTGGACGTTCTTTCCGTTATATGACCCTAGATGTTGCGAAGGAGATTATACAACGCCAACATTACATTGTCTAAAAAAAAACACCTTAATTGCTGAAAACTGAAATCACAGCTTCGAACCAGGACTTTTAGATTAACATCCCCGACCATGCGTTATCACTTGGCTACTTTGGTAGGTAGTACACCAAATTTGCAAGATATTTGAAGTTTGGGATCCAAATCGGGATATACGCGGATCAGATTATTACCAACGAAGGGTTACATTTTAAGACTTCATGGTGAAAAATAAGCGCGATTTTTGTTTTTGTTTTATTTCATGAAATAGGCAAATTTCATTTACATTTCCTCTCCCTTTGAACGAAGTTAACATTTTTCCCTAGTTATAAGTTGTTCTGGAGAAAATTTTTGAGTCAAGGATGACAACAAGCTAGAACAAGGAAAAAAAATAAAAATCGAATAATTAATCTCTGAAGACAATATGCATAGGCTATATATTGAAAGGCTAATGAATTCGTATATTATCATAACCAATCCTTTTGCTTTTTCCACATTTCTTTGTATATTTATACTTTCTCGTTTTCATGATTGAATGTCACGACTCGAATATATTTAGTGTTTCTGCAGATAAACATTATGAAGTTCATAATCCATCATTACCTTAAATTATGGCCTACTGATATTACAGAGACCAAAGTTTTCCGACGAGGAGTAACTTAATTTTGTATTTGAAAGTAATTATTAACTTTATAGATGTAAATGCAAAAAACTTCACTTTTTTACGTGAAGGTCAAAATATGAGAATAAAAACCCACTCTAATAGACAGAGTTTATTTCCACGACAGTTTCGACGCCCACTGGCATCCTCCTCGGGTGGATACAGAAACACAAATGAAACAAAACAAGAGGGAAAAACAGTTCAGGGATCGACCGTTAAGAAATTCGCACCTAGGTTGGATTCCATTCTGTATCCACCCGAGGAGGATGCCAGTGGGCGTCGAAACTGTCGTGGAAATAAACTCTGTCTATTAGAGTGGGTTTTTATTCTCATATTTATAGATGTAATTTTTTTTACAAAATATGACTTTATAAATTGCACTTCCTCTTCTTTCAAAAGTGCAAGGGCTAATGTTTTTATCATACTACCGAGCAATGATTGTTTTATAAGAGAAAATAAAACAGTTTTTTTCGATAATATTGTGGTCTGAAATAATAGTTGGTGTTATTTTTGTCATTAATTATGCTGGTATTTTTTATGAATGTCAGATCCAATATGTCTGCTATCTCCTATCTGTTATTTCTTGCGTTAACGTAAATTCGTTTGTTTGAGTTATCAGCAGTTTTGTTTGTTCCTTGTCTTCTCTTGGCCCCCTTTGTCCAGGTTTATATATAGAATTTTTTTCACCCTATTGTGTTTTAGATTTTATAAGTGAGAAATTAAAATCTCCGCAGAGTATTTTTGGAGGAATTGGGAGTCAAAAGCCTTTATTAAGTTTCTGATCTCAGTAATGGTATAAGAGAATTTTTCACTTGGAGTGTTCGAGGTCATAGTCATAGAGGTTAATTTTTTCAATTTTTTTTCTGAATCAGACTTTAAAACTACCTACATAAAAAATGAAGTTTCAGACACTAGACCCTATTACACATCTCAGTATACAGTATAATTTTGTATTTTCTGTATGTTACATAGAAATTTGCCTTTATTTTTATAAACTGATAAGAAATTGTTTCATTCAGGCTGTAGTATGAAAAAGCTTTACAGTAAAATTAATTTATATGTAATAATAATAATTAATCACCAAGAATATGGGTTAAACATCATGAATAACTTCGAAAAAAAAAAAAAACGCCGTCCCAATTAACGAAGACATTAATCCACTGTTGGATTTCTGAATCAATATTGGCCAATCGATTTTGTTTTTTGGATTCATTGCCACTCTGCAATGCTTACAATTTCTTTTTAATAACTTTCATTTATATAATTGTCATTTCTTGGAAAAGGCTACTCACAATACGACTTGCAGTTAGGTCAGCGACGTTAAAAAGGGTAATCACAAAAAAGTATTGGAGCTAAAAATAAAATGTAATTATAGAGGGCGGTTTACTTCCAATAATTAAAAAAAAATCCATAATAACCCATTGGAAACCGTATTTCTTAAGTGATTTTTTAAATGAAATGAGTGTTCTCTAAATCTAACGAGTGTTTTTGTAACAGTAAGAAAAATGGCTCAAAAACTACAAATCGGGAGCTATCAGAAGCTTAGAGGTTCCATATTTTTTAATCATATGAAGAAGGATGGTTGCAACGTGGCATCAGCATGTTATATCGGTATTTTTAAAGTATGAATTGCCTGTATTTTTTTTTACGTCTTCAGTCTTATTTTAATAAAGAGGGAATAACGTGTACTGCAATTATTTAGTGTAGGATAGGGAGTAGCCCATGTTCCTTTGTAATAATGTAGTAGGAGTCCGAGTCGCTGCTAGGTATGGTTTCAGAGTTCTCGTATGTGAACTCTCGGGAGTCTAAACCTCCGTATAGCTAGAAATTTAAAGGAAGGCTACTTGGTTAGGCGTTTAGTGTTTATCTTCAGAGATAGCAACAATGACGCCCCTGATGTAGTAGCTGTAATAGGAATTTACGGCTGAGTGTTGTCAAGTTCAAAACGCTCGGCAGTAGCGACCTCTGAAAGTGAAAGGGGAGTTGGTTAGGCTGCAGTAGGGGTGGTAATGTTTTATTTTGCTCATATAAATGTTCTTTTTTTCTCTTATGGGTTCGAATTCAGTCCCAGAAAGGCTAAGCTCCGGAAGAACAACCTTAACTTATAGCCTAAGTTAAGCTAAAACAAATACAGAGACCTGGGAGCAGGACCATGGAGGTGGGGATGCATGAGGTGTCAAAGCACCAGGGCCCGGGCTGGAAGATAGAGAAGGAGGTGGTCGGGAGTAAAGGGGCCCGGAGTCAAAAGTAGCACCAAGGCCCGTGATTCCTCTCCCGGACCTTGCCTGGGGATCCTATTCAATCTTACCTTAGGGTACGTCGTTACTCGAAGCGGGCCTACTTTAGGTCTTCTTTCTAGCAGCCTAACCTTGCACCATTGTACGGTGCAACAATCCTGTTGACTACCAAAACTGAATTGCAAGAGAGCTCTTTATATGACCACAACCTATTAGTGACACTTTCAACAAAAGAGTAGAAAGGATGCTGCCATCGTCCAAAATTGATGCCATAAGATAAAAAAAAAAGTTGGCTCTAACATAAATGACAAATTTTTACTAACCTTACAATTATGAGATGGATATATAATATACCTCAACTGGTTTTAGAACTCTGGAAATTCTCAGATTATAGGGTTTTCTTCCTTTAAATTTTCATTGATGGAAAATGTGTATGAGTGTGAGTGGAATTTTTTTTTAGTCCCATTCTCTTCCTTTTTTTCTTCTCGCCCCTTTTTTTTCTCTTCTTCAGTGCAGAGGGAACTACTTATCACAAGGGTTAGTTGACATAAAATAGTGGTGATGTTCCTTTTTGTTAATAGATGTAGCAGCAGGAGGCGTTGGCCGGGTATTGTGTCAGAGCAGTAGGAATTATCAGAGACAATCGAGAAGTAGATAAGGACTCGGAAGTCAAACTTCCGAATAGCACATTGTTGTTTGGAGGTGGTTTAACCTCCTCCATAACGGCAAAGATCATATGACGGCGGGGAGACTTACAGCTTTACGTAGGAGTCGAACCACGTCGCTACATCATCTGGACGCAGGGGACTGTATTTCGCTGATCTTCCGAAAGTAGTGTTGCCACATGGCCACGACATGGTCCCGAGTAGCACATGTTCACTAAGGGAAAGTACATGGAATACACTGTACGATTATTAGTAACTTTTTAAGAAAACATGACATTTTTAATCTTCTTACCTATTTGAGGGATTTTGTAATTCATTCTGACGATCAGTGTGTTTTCCTGTCCCTTAGTTTTAATCCACACCATTCAGCTGTGCAGTGTATTCAGCTTTGGATTTACCTTATAATGGTCACTGCATCATCTGCATGCAGAGAAATGTCACCTATCCAACTACCACCCATGCCAATCTTCGCTTAACTTCATGCTATTTAGTGTTACGACATGATCATAAACTATTCTCTCCGAGATATTAAACCCAAAGCTTCCCAGTGGAAGCCTCCTCTTCATCAAACCAGACATCAGGAAGAATTATGGAATAGATTGTGGCTAGGACGTTTACACCAAGTAGATCTATAATTATCTCCTTTTGGGTGAATACCTTCCTCCATTTTGTAATCGGTACTTCCGATAACAATCACCGATAATTACCTACCTCTGGCCGAGAGTTCAAGTTTTCGGATATTTGCCATCAGTGCTTTTTCACAGAACACTGTGGACAGTTCAAGATATTCTGTCTGAATCACAGCTGTCCGATATCCAAAAAATTTTTCGCCTCCTTTAGCATATTTGAGTCGTTTCAAAAATCAAGAATTTTTTTTCATTCGTTGCGAAACCGCCCTAACTAGCTGAAACGATGGTGAAAACTTCGATCAGCCAACTAATCAAACGGTTCAACGTTTCCGGAGATATTGAAAACTTCGACAAAATCTGACTTAATAAATAATTATTCAAGTAGAAAAAGAACAAGAAGGAAGGGGAGAAAAAGGAGAGAATCTTAATAATTCCTACATGTTTCCAAAGAGGGAAGTGGGGAACCCTAAATTTGACAAAAACTGATGTGAGGATAAGAAATGTCAGAATAGAACGAAGGGCGACCGAAAGTTAATAAGGTTAAAAATTTGCTATTAGGTTAATAAAGTTAATATTTTAGTTATGGGTTAATAAAGTTAATAAATTATATTATTAATAAGGTTAAAAGTTTGTTATTGTAAGTTAAAACTTTCGTAATGGATTAATAAAATAAAATTAATGAAAATGGGGAGTGAAACTGCGTAAGCAAATAAATGATTTCCGGTTCTCTAACATGATGTTATAATATGCATTCTGGATTCTTTCTGGATTTTTTTTTGTGGGGTACAAATAGTGCCGTTGGTGGCGGGTTTCTGCTGCGGGGTAGACTTCTCTTGAAAAGGGAGTACTCTCTTCCACGGCGTGGTCCAATACAGAGTTCTGCATAGGTCTGTGGAGATGTGTTTCGTACCTTGCTCCAAGTTTTCTCCGCCCTGTTGTGCAGGAGCACATTTAGGGCAGGTAATTTGGCTTGTTGGCGCAGAACCTCGGATGAGATTCTGTCGCTGATTCGCTTGCCCAGGATGAATCTTGTTCCAGCGTTTTGTATTCTTTGTAGCAGCAACAAATTTGTCTCGCTCGTTGTGTGTAGTGGTATTGCCGGATATTCGAGAATTGACCAGACGACCGCCGTGTACAGTAATTTCTTGTTTTGGTCGAGAGTCCTCTGAAGCGGTAGAGTTTTTTGAGCTCTCGTTTTGCTTTGTTTGATCTTGATATGGTGTGGTTTTTGTAGCCAAAACTGTTAATGGTCAGGCCGAGTGCTGTACCTTGTTGCTTATAGGACTGGATTCGGTTGTTTATTCGTAGTTCGTGAGCCGTCCTGCGCCCAATGTTAATTACTGTGAATTTCTGTTGGTTTGTTTGAATTTTCCATCGACTCTCGAATTCGTTCATTCTGTCAATTTGTCGCCTCAGCCTGTTGGCGTGGTGCTCTTTACCTAGGTTTGACGTTACTACTTGAGAGATGTCGTCCGCGTAGATGATGTCTCGGGTGTGCGTTGGTATTTGGGCGATGTAAAAGTTGTATAGAGTGGGTGAAAGTATACAGTGGGCGAAAGTATTTCGCCCTGGGGCACTCCTGCCCGGATGTCGAGAGCGAGCCAGTGTGGGTCTTTGATGGACGTAAGCTTTTCGGTCTTTCAGGAAGTTACATAGGATTTTTCCTAGGTTTGCGTCCATGTTTTGTTCGGGGATGCGATATTGTAATCCTTGGTACCACACTTTGTCGAAGGCGGCCTTTACGTCTCTCAGTACAGCGCGACTCCTCTGCTGAATGCTAGTTTGTTTGCCACGGTTTCGTGCAGTATTGCGAGGACTCTGGCTGTGCCTCTCTTTTTCCTGAACCCATGTTGGGCGTTGACAGTGCGCCGTTGACCGTGAGGTGGAAATTCAGTTTCCGAAGGAGTATTTTTTCCAGGGTTTTGCCGAGTACCTCTAACAGGGTGATGGGTCTATAATTCTTGATGAGCTCTGCGGATTTTCCTGTTTTGGAGATCATGATGATTTTTTGCAGTTTTTAGTGCTTTTGGTAAGTATCCGATGGAGAGACTGGCGCTAAATATGTTTGCTATTTCTTCGTGTAAGTTGAGGGGCGACTTTTAGATCACTATTTTCGTGATTCTGGAGGAGCCTAGTGCCTTTTCTTTGAAGAGGTTGACCGTGTCAGTGACTTCTTTCACCGTAATTCTGAAGTTGGCGTTTAGGGGTTCTGCCCTATCCGACGGTAGAAGCCTGTCGTAGTTGTTTTCCAGCCATTGGTTGGTTGACCTTTGTTTCATTGTCTTCATCAAACAGTTCATTTTCTTCGTCACTTATGTTGAACGTTCTTCTGAGACGATTTCGAAAGCTTTCCGCTATTTCTTGGTCCGAGTTGAGAGGTCTTCCGTTTTCATTTCGGAGTGTCTTGAATTTTTCTGCTTTGGTTGTTCCTTTTAGCTTCCTGATCTGAGTCCAGAAGGTTTTAGGGTTTCTTTCTACGTCTATCTTGTCGACGAGTGTGTTCCACATGTCATGTTCTTTTTCAATCCACAATCTTCGTAGTCGAGCTCTTAGAATGTTGTATTGTAGTTTGTTGTGCAGGTAGTTTATGCCATTATCCATCTGGTTCCTGATATCGTTCAGCTGGCGTGTGGTGGCGTCGGTTTCTTCGTCGGAGGAGGGGTGGAATCCGAACCACGCCCCACCAGCAGCCAGCGTCGTAACCACTAGGCCACCCAGGGTACCCATTTATCTACCAACCAATTTCCTTATTGTATGGAACGATGAACAGGTGGGTTTTGCTGCGCGCCGGCTGCTATCACCGGGTCTGGATCCCGGAGCCGATGGATTCGGAGTATATATACATATATATATATGTATGTATATGTTAAACACAGACCGTGCATGGAACAAGGAACTCTTCTGGGAAATTACATCCACTATAGTTCGAATAAGTAATGATAAATGACAAACACTATAGTTTTTTCTTTTTCATGATGGAAAGCCCAACGTGGGCACCGGGTTACTCGCAAAGAGGCCCAAAATATAGCTTCCCTCACCAGCTATCTGCAAAGCAGATAGGATCCAGTTTTGGGACAGGATCTAGGGTTTACAGCTTATACCTAACCTACTACATTCAGAACCTCAATATGCGCAAGAAACTCGTTGCATTCACGTCGGATTGAATACATAAAAAAAAAAGGGGTAACTATTGTATTTTTAGCCAAAACACAAAACTTAAACCTCAACCGGGACATTGAACGTCCACTTTTCAAGGCACATAACACGTCCGTTTAATATACACAAACTCAGAATGAGAAAGCTGAATCCTATCTGCTTTGCAGATAGCTGGTGAAGGAAGCTATATTTTGGGCCTCTTTGCTAGTAACCCGGTGCCCACGTTAGGCTTTCCATCATGAAAAAGAAAAAACTATAGTGTTTGTCATTTATCATTACTTATTCGAACTATAGTGGATGTAATTTCCCAGAAGAGTTCTTTGTTCCGTGCACGGTCTGTGTTTAACATATAAGTTTCTCAGGGGACCATTCTGAGTTTGTGTATATATGTACCGTATATATATAAATGCGTCTCGATGGTGTAGTGGTTAGCATCGCTGACTACAAATCCATCGGTCCCGGGATTGAGACCCTGTGAAGGCAGGCGGCGCGCAGCAAAACCCACCTGTTCATCGTTCAATACAATAAAGAAATTGGTTGGTAGATAAATGGGTACCCTGGGTAGCCTAGTGGTTAAGACGCTGGGCTGCTGGTGTGGTGTGGTTCGGATTCCACGTTAAACTGTAGGTCTAAGGTGGAGTGACAAGTTTGATCTTCGTCAGAATGAACAATTTGGGCGGAAGAAAAACCAAGGTAACTAAGGTCGTGTATATTCACTCTCATAATATGGTTTCGTCACCATCAGACCTTCGTTTCATCTCCAGTCAGACCTTTCGCCTTTTACTTAAGAGATGCTGGTATGAATCCTAATGGGGGCATTTTTGCCCCACTTATTAATTATATCAGCAACTTATTTAATTATAGCCTACTAGCAAACGTCACCCTACAAATGGTAACATGACGTCCTTCGCATATATATATATATATATATATATATATATATATATATATATATATATATATATATATATATATATATATATGAGGTGGAGAGCACAAATAACCAACCCTACTTTACCAGGCCAACTCCAGAGGAGGGGCAACAAGCTTGACCTTCGTGAAATGAGGAATCATCGCACGGAACATTTGAAAGGTTGAAAAGGATATATATATATATATATATATATATATATATATATATATATATATATATATATATATATATATATATATATACTATATACAGGGCGTCCCAAAAAAATGTATACACACTTTAACAGCTGATAGCTCAATTGATGTTTCTTTCTTTCCAAGTTAAACCCATTAGAATTAATAATGGCAGTCAGACTAAGCTTTGAACAAAGGAAATTCATTCTAAAATGCTACTGGAAGTGTGAAAACGTAGTTGAAGTGCAAAGACAGTTTAGGAGGGAGTTTCAAACAGATCCACCAACGCGACTTACCATCACTCGAATTAGAGATAAGTTTGAAGCCGATGGAACTGTTCAGAATGTCCACAAGAAGCGTTCCGGAAGACCACGGACATCGACAAGCCCACAAAGCAAGAAAGAGTACTGGAAACGTATCACCAAAGTCCAAGAAAATCTGTGCGGCAAGCGAGTCGTGAGGTAGGAATTTCAGAATCGTCTGTCCAACGCATTTTGAAGCGCTGTCAATGGAAAAGTTACATTCCAAGATTAGTCCATGCTATTAATGAAGATGATGATCCGAAGAGTGGAGTATTGCGAGTGGTACTTGGCACGATGTGGATGTGGATTGGACGAAGGGGTTTCGTAGAATACCCTCCACGTTCACCAGACCTCACACCACTAGACTTTTTTTTATGGGGATACTTAAAAGACAAAGTCTACGCTATAAACCTGCAACAGTCGCTGAATTGAGAGCAGCCATTGAACGAGAATGCACACAAATACCAAACGAAATGTTTCGTGATGTTTGCGATTCCATTGCTTCGCGTTATCAGCAGTGCCTGGACCAGAACGGACGTCAGTTTGAAAACAGGCGTTGACAAAACAATTAAATAATGTCTGTAGATTCTATTACATTTTGAAAATGAAATGTATTTTAAAAAACACTGCCTTTATAATTATTTAAAGTGTGTATACATTTTTTTGGGACGCCCTGTGTGTATATATATATATATATATATATGATGAATAAAACCACGACATGTCCCCCGAATAGCGCCTTGATATATACTGTATATGGCCAAGGATGTAACCAATTGTGGGTGACGCTAGTTGGGTATAATTGGGAAAAAGATTTAGGAGTTGTAGTCACTGGTGATTTAAAAGTAGCGAAACAAAGTACAGCAGCGGTCAAAAAAGGCGAATGGAGTGCTAGGTTTTATAGCTAGGAATTTGAGTACAAATCACGTGATATTATTGTTCCTCTTTATAAATCATTAGTTAGACCCCATTTGGAGTACACGATCCAATTTTGGAACCGTATATGCGCAAGGATATAGAAAAAATCGAGAGTTCAAAGACGAGCAGCTAAGATGATTCCGTCGCTTAGGTCAAAGTTACGAGTCACTTAAGGAGTTAAAATTGATTACACTCGAGACTAGGAGACTAAGGGGTGATCTAATCTAGGTTTTTAAAATTATGACTGGGTTCGATAACGTAAATAGAGATAGCTTTTTCGAAATAACATATATAGTAGAACTAGAAATAGCGGGTGTAAGCTGACTAGTAGAAGGTTCGAGAGAGCAGTTGCCAAAAACTTTTTTATGCATAGAATAGTAAATAGTTGGAATAGTTTGCCGGTAGAAGTAATTAGTAGCACGTCTATAAATATGTTTAAAAATCGATTAGATCCATATGTTGATAGATTGGGTATAGTTTAAGGTAGTAAAATTAAGGTTTTTGTGGTTCGGAACCCACGTAAAATTGTAGGTCCCCTCCGCCATCACGGAGGACATGTGCAATGCATAATTACAAACACGGTTAGGTAGACCAGCCATAAGTGGATCCCAGGGTCTTTGTTGGTCTGAAACTTTATAACATTATAATTAAATAAACTGCTGACATAATTAATAAAGTTAATGATTTGTTATTAGGGGTCACTAAAATGTGTTCGTCGTTGCAGTTGTAAATATTGGTACATTAATCTAGGAAAAAAATATAAAATGTGGTTTTCTCTTTAATTACAATTAACAGGTAAATTGTTCAACAACACACAACAATTATTAATACTGCAATGTTCAAGTGATGAAGGATAATACAATTTAATAAATTGCAATGTTCAAGTTATAATGACTGAATTACAAGAAAATAAATCCAATGAATAATTCAAATGAGAACGCGTAATGTATTTCCGAGTGGAAAATTAATGTCGCCTGTACTTTGAGAATACTGTAATGGAGCACTGTGAAGGTTAGGTAGGGTCAATGAGAGGATGGGGGTTATTGTCTTAATTAAGAGTTCGGTAAACTAACCAACGCATGACGTCATGTGATTTAGAAGAACGCAGAGGCGCTATTTGTAGCCGGCGTATTTCAAGCTCAAATTTAGATTGAGCGTTTATTTGCGTTGTCAGAATAATTCTTTGGGTGGTTAAGGTGTTACTTCTGTATATTTTGTAGTTGGATAATGGTTTTCGGACGTTATAAGGCGTTGAAAGAATTAGCTTAGCAGTAGTACGAGATGTTTAACAACGTTAGAAACGTTTAAAGTTTGACTACGTTAAAATTATGAAAGGGTTAACGACGAATAGGAATTAAAATTTTAAGGAGGTTAAAAAGTTAAAAGCTTTGAAAACTCTATAAAAACTATTGTCAGGAGTTTTAACGACTTCAGTTATTTGTCTGCAATTATTTAGAGTGGAATTTTCAAACTTTGGAGGCTGCCTCTGCGGTAAGTTATTTTTATGGGAGAAAATCTTGTGTGGTAATCATGGTGATTATATGCTGAAATAGGAGTATGTATTTAATGGAGTAAATTTGGTACAGGAGGCAGCTGGTCCCGGATGTTACTTACAACAATCATTCAACAAGTGATTTGTCCGACCGTCATCGTGCCCTATTCCAGTAATGTTGAGTTACTCACCCATCGCTGGTGAGACGTTTCCCCACTTATAGTCGATTAAAAAAAACTGAGGTAAGCTCTTGCCATTTTGTAAATCTTGGCCTGAATTTCATTGCCCTATAATTTTAGGGATGTAGTTACGAGTATAGGTAGGTAAGGTAGAATGCGAGCTTCCAAGTACTGAAGGGATAGATTGCTAAGTAAATATTGGATTTTACTCCCAGTCTGGTTTTATAATGAGAACAAACTTTTCTGGTCAATTTTGAGGTGCTTTGCACGAATCTGTCATTGGTTTCCTGTGTAAATGTGTAGTTTTTGAGATATCGTAACATGAACATAGAGGATATGTTCGTTACGAGATCTTGTAAACGACGCATTACCACAGGAAAACGTGCAAAACACCTCAAAATTAACCAGAAAAGTTTGCTCTCATTATGAAAACACACTGGGAGTAAAAACGAAAAACTAATAACCTAACCTGACCTAACCTAACATTAGTGGATCAAGTCTTCAAAATCAAGTTCACAGGACTGACACGTCATACTGCTAGCACAAAACTTACCAAACTAACAAAATTTAGTCGCGAAAAAATAGCCAGAATAGAAAACAATAAACTAATTAAGTCGCCAGAGTAGCAAAAAAATAGCCAAATCAGGAAAAATATTTTATAAAAAAGTACATTATAGCCAAAACAGGAAATATATTTTATTAAAAAAGTACATTTGAACAAATTTGCACAAGATAAAATATATATATATATATATATATATATATATATATATATATTTTTTTTTAGTCAGCTTTTAATGGCAATTCAATATATACTGTAGTACTTGTTCAACTGCTTGTGACTGAGAGTAAAATCCAATATTAACCGATTGGGTATTAATATAAATTCTATTCTGAAATTTAAGATTTATCCAGTGTTTTCATTATATTAAACATGTAAGGTGATAGCTTGGTTCAAGTGCTAAATTACTGTTCATTACTCCTTTTATCAGTGGTGACCTAACAAATCATCCATTGTGCCCAAAGTACGATATAAATAATCGCGAACGAAGCAGCCTCAGAGTAGAACCTAGCAGGAGAACATGTTAGACGTTCAAAGGCACGACGAAAACTAGTTTTGCTTGAAGTCCTTTTGGTCCTCCTTCAGAAGATTGAGATTCTTTTCGCGAGAAATATTTCCTCAAAGATTTATTGCAAAATTTTTCATTGCTCATACAAAATTATTTTTAAAATTATGCTCTGTTAATGACAAGTGATGTTTATTGTTGAAGTTGTAGCTTCGAGTCTGACCTACATTTATCGGTTTCATCCCTTTAGCATAAGGTTCTGTTTCTGCAATACGAAAGGTATTTCAGAAATTCGATATGCAGACCGCTTCAACATCTGTCAAGTGCATCGCTTTATTTCTTTAGTTGTACAAATAGTAGGTCCATGAAACCTTTCTTGAACTTTTTTCTTTTTCCCGAGGCTTAGATCATATCTGGCTTTATGAATTTTGAACGTAAATCGCATTTACAGCTGTGGAGGAAAAGGCTCTGCGGCAAAAGGCTAAAACACACACACACACACACACACACACACACACACACACAACTATATAAATTTGTTTAAGATGCGTATGAATAGATTGAGAGAGTCAGACGATTTCGCTGCTTTACGGTCCACTGTACGAACAGCTTGCATAGATCAACGTATTAACGAGGCTTCCGTACGTACGTGGCTCATCAATAGAATAGAATAGAATAACCTTTATTAATAATAATAAAATAAATACATTTTTTCAATTTACAATGACATGAATAATTGTGAAGCTCGACTACTTATTTTATTTAATTTGGCCCTTAAGCTTTAAGCTTTACTGGGCTCTTATTAAAAATAAGCAGTTAGTTGTTATTAATTAATAATAATAAATAAATAAATAAGTAAATAAATATTATTAATAGTTAAAACATGTATTACAATAATATACAATATTAATGGATAATATTAAACAATATTAGTGGACATTAATCCTAGATTTTTGTTAGTATGCCATTATTAATCGGGATTTCAACTTGGTTTGAAACAAATTTACATTCACAATATTTTTTATATCGGCATGCAAGTCATTCCATAGTTTCAATCAAATGAAAATGGGTAGTTTTTGAGATGAAGACAATCTAAATTGAGGTATAACAAGCTTTGATCATTTCTGGTCTGATACGAGTGGATTTCTTGAGTTAAAAAATATCTATTTACCCATTGCAAATTAATGATTTTGTTCTTACACTCTTAAATAAAAATAAAATGTGCCAGTTTGGTTATATCGTTGAGCTTTAGTAGGTTTAGCTCTTTAAATATTGCACTAGAGTGATCAAGGAAATCAGCATCGGATAATAACCTTATTGCTCGTTTTTGGATGACAAAGATACCATTTAATGCGTTGTTGGCGGAGTTTCCCCAAACAAAGGTGTAGTAACTGCAGTATGTTATATAGGGAAGAAGAAGAGTATGATAAAGAGTCAGTATAACTTGTTTAGGGACTACATTTCTAAGTTTAAACATTATAGCAACGCTCCTTGAAATCTTTTTCGCGATATAATTTACATGATCACTCCATTGCAAATTCTTATCTAGCATTACACCAAGAAATTTTGTTACAATACACTCCTTTATGGCGATTTCATTAACATTAAGTTCATCAAGATATACATTTCTTTTATTAGTAAAAATCATGAAATTTGTTTTACTGGTATTTAGGAAGAGTTTATTGGTGGTCAACCATTTCATGACACTGATGAATTCTGAATGAAATATATTTTTAGCTGTATTAACATCTTTGCAAGAAAAAGAGAGAGTTGTATCATATGCAAACATTATGAAGTTCAGTATATCAGATGAACGTGGAAGGTCATTTATATATAATAAAAATACCAGTGGACCCAGAACTGAGCCCTGTGGCACACCATGTTTGACAAGCGCTTTAGCTGAGCAAACCTTATTTACTGATACAAAATGATATCTATTGGACAAATAACTTTTAAACCAATCACTGATTGCTCCTCTAAAGCCGTAACAATATAATTTATTAAGTAGAATATTATGGTCTATTACATCAAACGCCTTACTCAAATCCATAAATATTGATATCATTGATAATTAAAACCCACTCTAATAGACAGAGTTTATTTCCACAACAGTTTCGATGCCCACTGGCATCCTCTTCGGGTTGTGGAAATAAACTCTGTCTATTAGAGTGGGTTTTAATTATCATATTTTGACCTTCACGTAGAAAAAAAAGTTTTTTGCATTTATTGATATCATTATTTCTTTGTTCTCCTTAGCTACTGTATATTTACATTTTCCATAAGATTTAAAATAGCCATTTCCGTTGTTTTATTATTACGGAAGCCATATTGATTTGGAGATAATAAATTGTAGGATTCTAAATATCGCTGCATTCTACTTTTTACAATTTTTTCAAAAACTTTGCTGAACACAGATAATGAACACACCGGCCTGTAATTTGTTGCTAGTGTAGGATCACCCCCTTTAAAAAGGGGTGTTATACAACCAGTTTTTAGCATTGATGGGAATATTCTTTTGAAAATACTTTGATTGATAATTTTAGCCAAAGTTACAGATATCTTACCTTTAACAAGTTTCAATACAGGTACAGGAATGTTATGAATGTTATTTTTTGTATTTTATAATTTACCAATAATATTCTGGACCTCAGTAGAGGTAGCAGGAACAAAAGAAAATTAATTTAGTGGGCTGGTTGGCATATATTCTAGAGGTGAGTGATCATTATTTATTAATTGTGAGTAGTAGCAATGCTTGCGTTATCATGATCCAATGAACAGTCTGATCCATATTAATTTTTGTGCCAATATCGTTAGTTTGCATTGCAGACGCTCCTGTCATTATAAGTCCCGGTGCATGATTCATCAGGAGCAAGACACCGCAAGCTTGTTCCCTTCCCAAGGCATCACCTTAGGCTTGTTCTACGCAAACTGAACCAAGAACTTAGTCTGCAATTTTCAACATTCATTATTTATCAATGCTTTTAGTTTACTTGTTATAATATTAATATAATTACTGGTAACTATCATAAACTTTTATAAAAAAGGATTTCGGCCCACTCTAATTAGAAGCAGGATCATAATTTAACTAACCTAACTAAATTCAACTCCACCCAATGTAACCGAACCGGGAGCTATCTTATAGTGTGTGTGTGTGTGTGTGTTACTAAAACAGGGTTGGTAAAATTTATTCAGGAAATTCTTTGCCAATTTTGAAAGAGGTGTTTCTAGAACAAGTTTTTGGTAAAAGTTTAAAGGATTGTCATATGTTGAACACAAAAATCATATACGCTTTTAGTATTTACATTTTAACTATTTTTATTTAGAATTTTATATATTTTTTGTTTTTCCCATGTTCAGTTTAGTTGACCTCTTTAATCACTGTTTTTCCCATGTTCAGTTTAGTTGACCTCTTTAATCACTGATGATAGCAATGTATCCCGAAACATTTGAAGGAAAATTGTCAAAATTCTTATTTTTTGGTTCTCTTTTTATAATAGAATTAAGGTTATATAGATAGATAGATAGATAGATAGATAATTTTTTTTTTTTTTTTTTTTAGGCACGCCCAGAAGGATAATTGAAAAGTTATTCCAAGGCCTTTCTTGTATTCAACGATAACCTACCTTAGCTTTCCTTATACTATGTTAATTTTAGACATCTTCCGACCTTTTAGAGTTTAGACCAATTGGAATTGACTTAGTCTTTAAGGATAAAAATGTTGTTAAATCTTGCCTAATAAATAGCAGTCAGAATAATACAGCTGACTCTGTCTACTGAGTTGGATGTAAATGTGACTCGGTTATGTAAGTCAAACTGGGAAAAAATTTAGACGTCACAGAACAAAACGGCATAAACGTGCGTGTAGGACGGCAAATAACTAAACTATTAATAGTTTATGTATATACTGTGTGTGTGTGTATATATTAATTGGGAAAGTTTTAAAAATGCCTGTTAAAAGTAGACATGACTAAAAGGAACATTCTAGAATGTGCGTTTATATACTTTATAAATATTTTCGGAAACGTGTAAAATGGAACACATCTTGTTAAATATACAGTATATATATATATATATATATATATATATATATATATATATCCCCGCAAGGGGGTTCTAAGCTCGTGCTCTTGAGTGCTCTTTGTGCTCGTTTGTACGTGCTTGTTCCTGGAGGTTTCACGTGCGCCCTCCCGGCCCTAGCACCCAAGGATGATGGGGCTCGACCCTGCAGTCCTTGTCATCCTTGGTCTTTTTCCACTTCGACTGTCCCCTCCACCCTTTCTTTTTCCTCTGTCTTTCCTCTCACTTTTTCTTTGTTTTCCGCTGAGATATGCCCTTTAAATAGAGGCGAATCGGTTCTTCCTGAACTAAAAAAAAAAATATATATATATATATATATATATATATATATATATATATATATTCTGTTGGATCAAGTAAAGATAAGCACCCCCAGCCTTCTTTAATTAGCCTTATAAGGCTAACTAACGAAAATATCACGACCAATCGTCAAGGGCGTACAGTTGACTTAACGATTGGTTAGGTTAGGTCGTGATATTTTCGTTAGTTAGCCTTATAAGGCTAATTAAAGAAGGCTGGGGTGCTTATCTTTACTTGATCCATTCTGTTTAACCCTTTACCGCCCGGAGGCTTTTTCTGAGACTTAATGAAATAGTCTGCGTTAGCCAGAACAAAATACATAGTAACACTGGGTGCTAGAAGGTTAATTGGTATTTAATTTTTTCGCTAATCCCTCCTAACTATTTTGTTTAAGCTATATATATATATATATATATATATATATATATATATATATATATATTATTATATATATATATACACCGAATTGTTCATTCTGACGAAGGACAAGCTTGTCACTCAACCTTAGACCTATATTTTAACGTGGAATCCAAACCACGCCCCACCAGCAGCCCAGCGTCTTAACCACTAGGCCACTTAGGGTATCCATTTATCTACCAACCACTTTCCTGGTTTTGCTGCGCCCCGGCTGCCGTCACCGGGTCTCTAACCCGGGCCAATGGATTCGTAGTCAGCGTCGCTAACCACTACACCACCGAGGTGTGTGTGTATATATATATATATATATAAATTTCTCCTCACTTTTTTCCTTCATTCCCTGACGAGGTGTATTGTTGAATACACGAAAGACTTTGGAATCGCTTTTTCAATTTTCCTTGGTGTGAATCCCTTATTTTACTTAAGTGAAATTCGTCCCATTATTTATATATATATATATATATATATATATATATATATATATATAACACACACACACACACACACACCACACACTTCCCACAAGCTTTTTATATATTCAAGTGAAAATAATTTTATACAGTCAGAAAATTGTTGCATGAAAAGGAATTCCTTTATCGGTGTCAAGTTTGGCTAAAATTCCATCCCACGACTCTTCACTGTTAGGCTCCCATACGCTTGTAACTCTTCATCGCTGGGCTTTAACATTCTCGTAACCCTTCAAATGTTTTGGTTTTCATATGCCTGTAACTCATCATATTCGTGTGTTCTGAAACGAGAAAATTGTAGGCTTTGCTCATATAATTTGGTAATATACTCGCCCACTATTCATTAATAGCTTATTTTCCGTTTAAGCTTTAGTGGTCGTGATGTAGATAAACTTCAGAACTAAAACTCGGAAGTCAGTCGACTTTTTAAGGAATTTGGAGCAACTAACGATGATTATGATTAAGTTTATTGGCAGGAGACAAATCCTATTAAAAATATATATATATATATGAAAATTATTTCACGAAAGTAACACGTGAAAAATATTTATGATGAATAAAACCACGAAGGAAAGGAAACACAAAAAGGTGCTCAAGCGCTTTCGTCTAATGACATCCTCAGGAACACTGAAGTACATAAAAGGTTACGGCCTATATATAGGTTACAGAAAGAAAAAAAAGAAAAAATAAATAACATACATACACACATACATATATATATATATATATATATATATATATAATTATATATATACACATACATATCTACACACATACATATATATATATATATATATATATATATATGCAATAAACGGAGAAGTAAAAATAAAAATTAAAAATTAAAGATTAGAGGATTAACAAAGAGGCATACAGATTTGTAAGGAAAAATATCGATTTTTAGCACAAGATCAAATGAATTAAAAATACAAATTTATACTTGAAATCTGCCCGGGTTTTAACACTGCCTTTTAGAGTCAAGTTTCGATATATATAAAATAAAATGAAGATTAAAAGTTAATAAAGTAGCGTACAAGTTTACCAAAGATTTAGCGTCCTACCCTTTTTATCTAAATTTGTTTTGAAGGAATTCAAAACAACAGGATCGAGTTGAAAAAGACCTTTGCTTATGTTGAAGTTATTTGAAAGTTGGATAATGGCAGACTCAAGAATATTTCTATTGACAATGTTGCTAGAATGAAATAAAAACTGAAGCATTATTCCAATCAATACAGTGGGATAACTCTGACAAATGGACAAAAGAGCACTGGACAACTGTCCTGTTCTAACGGAATATTGATGCTGTTTTATACGTGTGTGCAAATCCTTTCCCGTCTGACCTATGTAAAAGGAATCACATTGTTTACACCCAATTTTATAGATAATGCCTGAATTATTGGTAGGGCTATTTTTTACTATGATATTTTTCACAATATTGTTATATGAAAATACTACATTAATATCCAAAAGTTTAAGTACATTAGCAATGCCTAAAAAGCCCGGGAAAAATGGAAGTACTAAAATATTTTTTGACAAAGTACGAGTGTTATTATTGACACGATAGAAAGTTCGTTTTGCCTTGTTGAGACAAGATTCCATAAACGCAGATGGGTAACACAGATCACTTCCAATACCGTTGATTTTTTCCAATTCGGCATCGATGTATTCCGGACTGGCGATCCTAAAGGCGCGGAGAAACATTGATGAAAAAAATGGCCTTCTTAGTGGGGGTGTCATGTCCCGAGTAAAAGTGTACGTAGGACAAATTGTTTGTTGTTTTCCGATAGATACTAAACTTAAAACCTGGGCTTTCCCTATGTACCCGCACATCCAAAAATGGGATTGAATTGTCTTGTTCCACTTCTAAAGTAAACTTAATGGAGGGGACTTGATCATTTAACTGAAGGAGGAAGTTATCCAGGTCACGATTCATGGGCCAGATACACAAAATATCGTCGACGTACCGCAACCAAGGAATGCCAACCCCCAGGATTCTCGGAATGTAAGTAATTTCGAAAAACTCCATATAAATATTGGAGAGGAGGGGCGATAAGGGGTTGCCCATGGCCATCCCAAACACTTGTTGATAATACTCGTTATTGAAAGTGAATTTACAGTCTTTGATGCAAAGCTTAATAAGTTCCAAAACAATGTGTGAAGGTAGTGGCAGGTCATACTTATGTAATTCTTGGGAGAGAAAGTCAAGCATATCATCATCGGCACTTTGTAAACAATGAACAAACGTCAAAACTGATCAATCTATCGTTAGTTTCGGTACGTGCATTATTCAGTTTTTCAGTAAGATCCATGGAATTTTTTACATGTGAATCAGAGATAGTTCCGAGAATGGGGGACAAGACTTTGACAAGCCATTTGGAGAGTTTATAAGTAATAGAGCCCACGAGCTAATAATAGGACGCATAGGTTGCCAGGTTTTGGGTTTTAATAAGACCGTAAAGGTAGGGCAGAGAAGGTGAAGTGGACATGAAAGCGGAATTAAGTCCTTATGATCTTTGAGAATGCGTTTCAAGCCACTATTAAGTGATTTGATGACGTCATCCTGCGGGTTCTTCCTAAGTTTGCTGTATGTGGCGGGGTCCTGGAGAAGCTCGTTCATCTTTCCGATGTAGTCCACTTTGTCCATAATAACTATGGTGTTAGCCTTGTCTGCTTTAGTAATATGGAGCTCCCCATCTTTTTTTAATTGTGAGAGGCCATCGCGAAAACGTTTAGGAAAGTTATCTTCGTAATTACTAATTACCATTCGCCGCACTATAAACGAGGCCTTTAACTATGTTAAACAAATACTGAGGGAGATTACACTGTTTTTCAAAACACGCGAGACTGTAACAAATTTGTAAAGCCGAAGGTTTTTTAACAATAAAAAAGGACATACCATATCCAAGGGCACTTTTTGCATCGTCACTAATGTTTTTCGAAGAAAGGTTCAAAACACACTTTGAGCTTGCTTTTTTACTCCACTGACTATTTCGAATGAGACTTTTAATTTTCCGATCCAAAATGTTACGAAGTGAAGTAGTTCTCCGACGCAACTCGTTGTAAATTTCATCAAACAAAGGTTGGATCCACGGTTTTAAAGAAACATATTGAAGTCACCAGACAAAATGAGTGGTCCGCCTTCAAAAATTTAAACATCGCCAAACATAATTTTGTAACCGTTATTCCCCAACCGTGGATCCAACCTTTGTTTGATGAAATTTACAACGAGTTGCGTCGGAGAACTACTTCACTTCGTAACATTTTGGATCGGAAAATTAAAAGTCTCATTCGAAATAGTCAGTGGAGTAAAAAAGCAAGCTCAAAGTGTGTTTTGAACCTTTCTTCGAAAAACATTAGTGACGATGCAAAAGTGCCCTTAGCAGTGGCGGTCCTAGCTTACATGACGCCCTGGGCGAACTTCACCTTCAGCGCCCCCCCCCCCTGTTCGCCAACACACACACATTCGAATCCCCCCAAAATAAAGGACAGACATAACTCTTTCACAAAATAACTTTTTATTGGACTAATTGTTGGAACTTCAGAACCAAAACAAAAGACTCAAATTTCTGAATTTTGCAAATCCTTCATCACGTAAATAGAATACACTTAAGAGAATGTAATTATGATACTATGAACAGGAGAAATACAAATTAAATTGCACAACTGCCATAAATAAACTATTTTTATTTATTCTTTATTATTTATTCTTATTTTTATTTTTATTTTTTTTGCAGCGCTCATGCCGCCCCTCCACAAATGCCGCCCTGTGCGGCTGCCCATATTGCCCATATGAGGAACCGCCACTGGCCCTTGGATATGGTATGTCCTTTTTTATTGTTAAAAAACCTTCGGCTTTACAAATTTGTTAGTCTCGCGTGTTTTGAAAAACAGTGTATCTCCCTCAGTATTTGTTTAACATAGTTAAAGGCCTCGTTTATAGTGCGGCGAATGGTAATTACGAAGATAACTTTCCTAAACGTTTTCGCGATGGCCTCTCACAATTAAAAAAAGATGGGGAGCTCCATATTACTAAAGCAGACAAGGCTAACACCATAGTTATTATGGACAAAGTGGACTACATCGGAAAGATGAACGAGCTTCTCCAGGACCCCGCCACATACAGCAAACTTAGGAAGAACCCGCAGGATGACGTCATCAAATCATTTAATAGTGGCTTGAAACGCATTCTCAAAGATCATAAGGACTTAATTCCGCTTTTCATGTCCACTTCACCTTCTCTGCCCTACCTTTACGGTCTTATTAAAACCCACAAACCTGGCAACCCTATGCGTCCTATTATTAGCTCGGTGGCTCTATTACTTATAAACTCTCCAAATGGCTTGTCAAAGTCTTGTCCCCTATTCTCGGAACTATCTCTGATTCACATGTAAAAAATTCCATGGATCTTACTGAAAAACTGAATAATGCACGAACTGAAACTAACGATAGATTGATCAGTTTTGACGTTTGTTCATTGTTTACAAAAGTGCCGATTGATGATATGCTTGACTTTCTCTCCCAAGAATTACATAAGTATGACCTGCCACTACCTTCACACATTGTTTTGGAACTTATTAAGCTTTGCATCAAAGACTGTAAATTCACTTTCAATAACGAGTATTATCAACAAGTGTTTGGGATGGCCATGGGCAACCCCTTATCGCCCCTCCTCTCCAATATTTATATGGAGTTTTTTCGAAATTACTTACATTCGAGAATCCTGGGGGTTGGCATTCCTTGGTTGCGGTACGTCGACGATATTTTGTGTATCTGGCCCATGAATCGTGACCTGGATAACTTCCTCCTTCAGTTAAATGATCAAGTCCCTCCATTAAGTTTACTTTAGAAGTGGAACAAGACAATTCAATCCCATTTTTGGATGTGCGGGTACATAGGGAAGCCCAGGTTTTAAGTTTAGTATCTATCGGAAAACAACAAACAATTTGTCCTACGTACACTTTT
The DNA here is from genome assembly GCA_023014485.1 of Bathynomus jamesi. Lineage (NCBI taxonomy): Eukaryota > Metazoa > Arthropoda > Malacostraca > Isopoda > Cirolanidae > Bathynomus > Bathynomus jamesi. The sequence goes on along the minus strand of JAJOZX010003613.1, from coordinate 439,880 downwards.
ACTCGGGACATGACACCCCCACTAAGAAGGCCATTTTTTTTCATCAATGTTTCTCCGCGCCTTTAGGATCGCCAGTCCGGAATACATCGATGCCGAATTGGAAAAAATCAACGGTATTGGAAGTGATCTGTGTTACCCATCTGCGTTTATGGAATCTTGTCTCAACAAGGCAAAACGAACTTTCTATCGTGTCAATAATAACACTCGTACTTTGTCAAAAAATATTTTAGTACTTCCATTTTTCCCGGGCTTTTTAGGCATTGCTAATGTACTTAAACTTTGGATATTAATGTAGTATTTTCATATAACAATATTGTGAAAAATATCATAGTAAAAAATAGCCCTACCAATAATTCAGGCATTATCTATAAAATTGGGTGTAAACAATGTGATTCCTTTTACATAGGTCAGACGGGAAAGGATTTGCACACACGTATAAAACAGCATCAATATTCCGTTAGAACAGGACAGTTGTCCAGTGCTCTTTTTGTCCATTTGTCAGAGTTATCCCACTGTATTGATTGGAATAATGCTTCAGTTTTATTTCATTCTAGCAACATTGTCAATAGAAATATTCTTGAGTCTGCCATTATCCAACTTTCAAATAACTTCAACATAAGCAAAGGTCTTTTTCAACTCGATCCTGTTGTTTTGAATTCCTTCAAAACAAATTTAGATAAAAAGGGTAGGACGCTAAATTTTGGTAAACTTGTACGCTACTTTATTAACTTTTAATCTTCATTTTATTTTTATATATATCGAAACTTGACTCTAAAAGGCAAAGTGTTAAAACCCGGGCAAATTTCAAGTATAAATTTGTATTTTTAATTCATTTGATCTTGTGCTAAAAATCGATTTTTCCTTACAAATCTGTATGCCTCTTTGTTAATCCTCTAATCTTTAATTTTTATTTTTACTTCTCCGTTTATTGCATATATATATATATATATATATGTTAAACACAGACCGTGCATGGAACAAGGAACTCTTCTGGAAAATTAAACCCACTATAGTCCGAATAAGTAATGGTAAATGACAAATACCATAGTTTTTCTTTTTCATGATTTTAGCCCGACGTGGGCAACGGGTCTCTCGCAAAGAGATCCCATAAATATAGCTTCCCTCACCAGCTATCTGCAAAGCAGACAGGATCCAGCTTTGGGACATGGATCTAGGGTTTAAAGCAAGCCTAGATCCCTACATTCAGAACCTCTATATAAGTAAAAGACTCGTTGCATTCACGTCGGGTTGAATAAATCAAAGAAAAAGGGGGTAACTATTGTATTTTTAGGCAAAAAAAACCAAAACTTAAACCTCAACCGGGACATTGAGCGTCCACTTTCAAGGCACGTAACACGTCCGTTTAATATACACAAATTCAGAATGGTTCCCTGAGACAATTATATGTTAAACACAGACCGTGCATGGAACAAGGAACTCTTCTGGGAAAATTAAATCCACTATAGTCCGAATAAGTAATGGTAAATGACAAATACCATAGTTTTTCTTTTTCATGATTTTAGCCCGACGTGGGCAACGGGTCTCTCGCAAAGAGATCCCATAAATATAGCTTCCCTCACCAGCTATCTGCAAAGCAGACAGGATCCAGCTTTGGGACATGGATCTAGGGTTTAAAGCAAGCCTAGATCCCTACATTCAGAACCTCTATATAAGTAAAAGACTCGTTGCATTCACGTCGGGTTGAATAAATCAAAGAAAAAGGGGGTAACTATTGTATTTTTAGCCCAAAAAAAACCAAAACTTAAACCTCAACCGGGACATTGAGCGTCCACTTTTCAAGGCACGTAACACGTGCCTTGAATTTTGTATATTAAACGGACGTGTTACGTGCCTTGAAAAGTGGACGCTCAATGTCCCGGTTGGGTTTAAGTTTTGGTTTTTTTTGGGCTAAAAATACAATAGTTACCCCCTTTTTCTTTGATTTATTCAACCCGACGTGAATGCAACGAGTCTTTTACTTATATAGAGGTTCTGAATGTAGGGATCTAGGCTTGCTTTAAACCCTAGATCCATGTCCAAAGCTGGATCCTGTCTGCTTTGCAGATAGCTGGTGAGGGAAGCTATATTATGGGATCTCTTTGCGAGAGACCCGTTGCCCACGTCGGGCTAAAATCATGAAAAAGAAAAACTATGGTATTTGTCAGTTACCATTACTTATTCGGACTATAGTGGATTTAATTTTCCCAGAAGAGTTCCTTGTTCCATGCACGGTCTGTGTTTAACATATAATTGTCTCAGGGAACCATTCTGAATTTGTGTATATTAAACGGACGTGTTACGTGCCTTGAAAAGTGGACGCTCAATGTCCCGGTTGAGGTTTAAGTTTTGTTTTTTTTGGCTAAAAATACAATAGTTACCCCCTTTTTCTTTGATTTATTCAACCCGACGTGAATGCAACGAGTCTTTTACTTATATAGAGGTTCTGAATGTAGGGATCTAGGCTTGCTTTAAACCCTAGATCCATGTCCAAAGCTGGATCCTGTCTGCTTTGCAGATAGCTGGTGAGGGAAGCTATATTTATGGGATCTCTTTGCGAGAGACCCGTTGCCCACGTCGGGCTAAAATCATGAAAAAGAAAAACTATGGTATTTGTCAGTTACCATTACTTATTCGGACTATAGTGGATTTAATTTTCCCAGAAGAGTTCCTTGTTCCATGCACGGTCTGTGTTTAACATATAATTGTCTCAGGGAACCATTCTGAATTTGTGTATATATATATATATATATGTGTGTGTGTAGATATGTATGTGTATACAGTATATATATATATGTATGTTTGTGTGTATGTATGTTATTTATTTTTTCTTTTTTTTTCTTTCTGTAACCTATATATAGGCCGTAACCTTTTATGTACTTCAGTGTTCCTGAGGATGTCATTAGACGAAAGCGCTTGAGCACCTTTTTGTGTTTCCTTTCCTTCGTGGTTTTATTCATCATATATATATATATATGTATATAATAAAGTTTCTTACTGGGCCTACATTAAGATATTTAAGAGTTAAATTTCTTATTTCGTTGGTATCACACAGCCGCCTTAGCAATGTTGTGCTACATGCTTCTGTAACTCCATACACATACTCGGAGATCTAGTCACGCAACATGAACTTTGCTTAATTTTTCTAATTTCATTTCGATTTTTTGTATATTTTGAAGATCTCGTTTCAGGTATTTCTGTATTCTTTCATCTTTATATATATATATGCTTAAACTTGTAAATTACTCGCAAAAAATATGAAAATGAGGTTTTCGAGAACGTTCGGCCATTTTCAAAGTATGTATGATAATCTGAGTAAACATCGAAAGACAAGTGGCAGGCAAGTCGTCTATTTATTTCGGGGGTGAAAAAGTTTTACACCCACATTTCGATTTCTCTCTAACGAGTCTTCTATAAAGAGAAACTGATTTTAAACCGAACATTATGATTATTCGTAAGCTTCAATAGTCCCTATATATTACCTCTGAACCTCATTTGATTGCGCACTTGTCGTTTCGATGTATAGGATTACCTCCATAAATATTTGTGCGTATAAGGCGGATTAAGCATAAGCTGACAACTCGGGAGATTAAAACGCGATATATATACAGTATTTAGTTTAGTGTATATATGTATATATATTTGTGTGTGTATGTGCGAGACAGACGAGGCCTAAAGGGTTCAACGCAGTCCATTCGTCTATTGATGTCAACGAAAGCGAGAAAAAAGAAAATAAGAAATTTTAAACTTGTTTTGGAAAAAGTAACTCCATAGCAGCGTGTTCGGCAGAGCAGAAGTTTGGGATATGAAAAAGTTTTGATGTGTAAAAGTTCTGTATCGTGGTAGTTTAGTTATGCGAAAAATGGATGATGCGCGTTCCCAGCATTTTTCAATCTTCATACGCCGAGAGTAGGTTCGAAGAAGAGATGGTATAATTGTAACAATTTCTTCAGATACTTTCCATAGTAGTTTTCTGTAAAGGAGGGAAAGAGAAGAACCGTATTTAAACCTGTATTTACTTGTTTCAAAGCACTTTCCACATCCAACCCAAAGATATAACAGTACTCCATCTAAGAGAACACATGGCTTTTATAAATTATGGCTAACTGCATAATTGTACCATTGAAAATCATGTCGGGAGAAGTTCTAATGGTAAATATGATTTGATACGTTTTTGTGTCATTAAAGGATACCGTATTTTGAAATCCCCACTACGTCACTCGAACAAGATCACCATTTAGAATCTGTATTGTTTCTTTTAGATTCGAGAACTTCAGTTTGATTGACGTGTGGGACAACAGTGAAAGGATCTATAGAGGATTAAAATCATCAGGAGAGGATTGTAAGTAATTACAAGTGGCAGAAAGAACTGACCATTAAATATGGAGAGGTTAGAGTTTGAGGAAGAGCAGATTCCTGGGTGTGAAGAATGCTGGTGTTGATAGAGTTAAAGGCAATAGCTAAGAGCATCAAGCGCTACGCGTACACTCGGACAAGATAGAAAAGATGAAAAATAAAAGGAAGGAAGGAGAGGAGAGAAGCTATGAGAGGGTAGTTTAGAAAGAAGGGATTGATGTCAAACTCTGTTAAAAGCCTTTGATATGTCCAGTTTGGTGAATTTGGTGACTGATAAAAGATTAGCAATACTGTAGCGACCATGAAGTCCATAATGGAAGCCATACTGCTGATCACGAATAAAATTATTTCTGTCAAGATGTTTGATATAATATAGTGACGTGACGATCAGTGGCGTAACTAGGGTGGGGCAGGTGGGGCGCGTGCCCTGGGCGCCAAATTTTTTTTTTTGGGGGGGCGCCATTTTTATGATTTAAAAAAAAATAATTTAAGAGTAAAAACATGCTCTTTTAGAAATGTACCGGTACCATAGCTCTAGCCATCGAATTTCCATGAATTTCAGATTTTTAACTTCATTTAACTTTATTAATTCATTATATTTTTATTAGAATTTTATTATGGATTATTAATTTATTCTATTTTTTGTTTCTTTCTCTGGAAAATTTTACCATGAAGCGAACATTGCCGATACCGAAAAGTCCGAAAAAGAAGCTGAGTGGAGCAGAAGGCAGGAAGAAAAGAAAATGCAAGAAGCAGAAGCTAAAACGTCAAGTGGCTTTATGATGTCATTTCTTGAACAGCAACAAGCTGGTCCTTCATCAGCATTAACTGCATCAGATATGAGTGTTGACCAACCCGCCAGTGTATGAGAAGGAGAATTAAGTGTCTTTCAAGAACCAGAAGTGTCTTTGAAGAAGCCAGAAGATACTAAAACTTTGAGTAGCGAAAAGCAGGAAAAAACAGCACAGCCTATACCAGATGCGATTCAGCATCACGATGTAGGCTTCTTGGAGTTTGATAAAATATCAAAAAAAGTAATTTTATCAGATGCCCTGAGGACAGAAATGGTCACATTGGGTTCGAAGTATTTTCAAAATAGTGAAGGGCCATTTGTTCCCACACAAAACCGATCAATGAATGAAAGATGGTTTAAAAGAAAGTTGGGAAATGGATGTGGAGAAGTAGTTTGGCGCTCATGGCTTGTTTATTCTCCAGAGAAGAAAGCAGCTTTTTGCTTTTGTTTGCTATTTTCTCAAATTGACAATCAGTCTTCATTGGAGCAAGAAAATGGGTTCAATCATTGGAAAGCACCAGAAAGGCTTAGCACCCATGAAAATGCAAAAAATCATCGATACTGCTTCACCCAGTGGAAGGAAATGGAAAGAAATCTTTTAGAAAACAGATGAATCATTGACGTAGAGCTTCAAGGTCAAATTGCAACAGAAAAACAAAAATGGCGAGATGTTCTCCACAGAATTCTCCATTGCATAATATTTTTAGCAACTCAGAACCTTGCATTGCGTGGTCACAAGGAATCCCTTAGACAGGAAGAGGAAAGCAATATTGGAAATTTTCTTGGGTTATTAAAATTGTTGGCAAGGTTTGATCCTGTCATGAAAGAACATCTCAGTATTGTGGAAAAGCACCCTCGAAGAACATCATATTTATCTCCGTTAGTGCAGAATGAATTTATTCAGCTGATGGCTTCTACTGTTCGCCAGAAATTGTTACAGAGCATTCATAAGGCCAAATATTTCGGCCTCATGTTTGATTCTACTCCAGATCAAGCACATCGAGAGCAAATGGCAGAAACAGTTCGTTATGTCGATATTGACTTTCAGGAGAAAAAAAAATTTATAAGAGAGTCTTTTCTTAGATTTATCCAATTAAAACGAAAGGATGCTGAAAACATTGTGGAAGTGATTTTGGAACAACTGGAAAAAGACAAAATGCCGTTAGAAGACTGTCGATCTCAATGCTATGACAATGCTGCAGTTATGGCTGGTTATAAAAGTGGTGTTCAACAGAGGATTATTGAAAAAAGATAGCAAAGCTATTTTTGTAAACTGCGATAATCATTCTCTCAATTTGGTTGGAGTGCGTGCTGCTAACCATGATGCAGTGATGGTGACTTTTTTTGGTGCAATTCAGTCGCTTTATTCATTCTTTTCACGTTCAACTCTCCGTTGGCAAAAGCTGAAAGATGCATACCAATAGTTGTCAAATCTGAATCTGAAACTCGATGGAGTTCCAGAACAGAGGCTGTGAAGCCTGTTCATGAATACTTTGATATTATAGTGGAACTCTTGCAAAGCATGGTTGATGATCAAAATGAAACTGCTGATACAAGAGGTGATGCAAGGCAGGTGCTGAATCAAATTTTGACTTTTCATTTCTTGGCTTTGCTTGGATTTTGGAACAAAATTCTTGTTCAGATTGATCGTGTTCAAAAACGACTCCAAGATCATACCATGAACTTTCATGATGCTGCTTATGATTTAAAAGCCCTTCAAGATTATTTTTTAAGCAGTCGAGAATCATTGGCCAGTGAATCACTTGAAGCAGGGCTGAAACTGTGTGATGAATGGGATATTCAAGTAGAAAGACGCCCAGAAAGAAGAAACAAATGCCTGGTGAAAAAGCCAAGGATGTAGGGTTAACTGCGAAAGAAGAAATGATGAGAATAATGAAAGAAACTATTGATCGTCTCCATAATGAAATGGAAGAAAGATTTGTCCGTCTCCATGACTTGGATTCAAAATTTGGATTTCTTTTAGATGCTGAGGATTATTGTTCGACTCAAATGAAAGCAACAGTAGTCATGACGTAAATATCTTAAAGAAAAGTTGTCTCAACCTTGGACAGTTTTATAGCAATGATATTGACGGCTTTGAGCTTTATGAAGAAATCCTGGATTGTAAGATGCTTCTGAAAAGTCGCCCAAATGTTCAGATTTCTAAAGCTGAGGAACTCCTCAAGTTTATTGTTCAGTATGGAGATGAAAATGTTTTTCCAAATTTGAGAGTA
>JAJOZX010003613.1:360000-427500 GCA_023014485.1 Bathynomus jamesi | reverse complement strand
CTAGAGTTTCAACAATTATGCAAGTCAACTTTGTAGAATCCTCGTATTTTCTATACACAAGTTATTACTCCTGCTTTCTTGTTCTGATATTTATACGAGATCAAATGTACTAAGAAATAATAAAACATTACCTGATAGTTCACCAACAAAAGCTAATAGGATGTTAGGCTTCATAGCGCGTAATTTCAAATTTAAATCGAAGGATATTATATTGCCCCTTTACAAGTCCCTAGTCAGGCCTCATTTAGAATATGCCGTTCAGTTTTGGTGCCCGTACTTGCGTGAGGATATTGATAGGTTAGAAAGGGTTCAACGTCGTGCCACGAAACTTATTCCGTCATTGCGCAATAAGCCTTATGAAGATAGGATTAAAGAGTTAGACCTGCATTCACTCGAAACTAGAAGATTCAGGGGGGAGCTTATTGAAGTTTTCAAAATCGTTAATAACATCGATAACGTAAATTTTGACAAATTGTTCACTTTTGATAATAATAATACTCGCAATAACGGATTTAAGTTGCGTGGCAGACGTTTCATTACTAATATCGCTAAAAACTTATTTACGTTTAAAGTAATTGATAAATGGAATAATCTTCCCGCGTCAGACGTTCATTCTACCAGCGTTAATATGTTTAAGAACCGTCTTGACAGACATTTTAAAAGTATTAACGTTGTTTAATATAAATAAAACAAAGTTAGCAACAGGAGTTCTGGTGGTGGTGCTCGAGGATGAGTCTGTTGACGATGAATGCCAGCTTGTGACATGCCAGCGTGTGATGCCAGCAATAAAATTTAAAAAAAAAATAAAAAAATAAAAAATTAGACTAACACGGACGTAGATGTAGCTCGTAGCGTAAACTAACCCACTTTTTGTTTAACTTTACCTACTTTTTTACTTTGCATGTATGTAACTCTTTTCTTGCATGTTTGTAGTTTGCATGGTATGACTGTGAGTTAAGACTGTGTTTGCATGGTTTGTAAGCATTCTTATTTTACTTCTTTTCATCTTTCACTCCTCTCCTATTCGGTGCTATTGTAGTATGCGGTCTACCGTTAAGTTTCTACTGTAGTATGCGGTCTACCGTTAAGTTTCTACTGTAGTATGCGGTCTACCGTTCAAAATATTTAAAAGGAATTGAAAATGAATTGAAATGAATTATAATTTAATTTACACGATTAAGGAATTATTAAAGAAGTTAAACATACTACTACCGCATACTTAACGGTAGACCGCATACTACAGTACGCCCTTGATGATTGGAAGTCGTGATATTTTCGTTAGTTTTGACGAAAATATCACGACTTAACCTAACCAATCGTCAAGGGCGTACAATTAACGTAATAATAAAATAATAAGAAGATAAGAAGCTATAATTAAAAGGTAGACCGCCGAATCGTAGGTAGACCGCATACTACAGTAGCACCTCCTATTCTCTCAGACTATTTTTCTGACTTGTCGGCAGTGGCCGGCGGATGATGATGGTGAGTCTTTTTTCTCTTTTTCTGAATGAATGTTAACCCACGAATGATAGGTGTGGCTCCTTACTTAACCCCTTATTCTCTTCTCTTCTCTTAACCCCCTACTGTTTCCTTTCTCTCGGGCTAACCTTAGAGTGGATCTTAGGGTCTTTGTTAGCCTTAGCTTCTGTAGATCTGTAGATAGTTCACATGTGAATTAAATTAAACTTGATTTCCATAAACAGGGCAACAACTATAGAGAAATTACGATAGAGATCAAACGGTGCTACTGTAGTATGCAGTCTACCTACGATTGGTTAGGTTTAATCATGATATTTTCGTTAAAACTAACGAAAATATCATGACTAAACCTAACCAATCGTCAAGGGCGATTAACATTGGGATGTAAACAAGCAATTAGCAAACAAGATAAGAAACTATACTTCAAAGGTAGACCGCCGAATCGTAGGTACACCGCATACTACAGTAGCACCGATCAAACTTCCCAAAGAAGCAAGTCAAAGAACCTTACAAAGAGGTAGGAAAATGGGCTATTTAAACTCTCCTTAACAAAAAGTTGAAGTAAATGCGGCTATTTAGGAAGGTATAGGCATAGAATTGTTGTATGTCCTCTGTGAAAAAAAAATTTAAGGCTTGAATGTGGGCTGCAAGAAGTTACCGTTAGAAGGTTATTTATTAGGCTTAAGTCTAGTGAATAACAAACTCCAAACGAAACCTCTTTAATGCGGATCATTCGCAATCCATACCATTTAAACATACAAACACAATCTTATTATACACTTAACCTAATATGCAAATACAGTCTTTGCTATATTACAAAAATAAGGCATTATCTGAACCAAAACTGCCATATAGGTGAAAGGTACACAGCATCTGGACAGGACATCGCACAATAATACATTAGAGCCGTTTTGAACCCTAGTAATGAAATTATATATATACTTCCGGATTAACATTTGGCTGGTAATTAGGTCATAAGATAAGTTTTGACTGATTCTGAACACGTACCAAATTTCCTTACTAATATCTTACCCTGGTACATACAGCTTTTTATGTTGCCCCTCTATATCAAGCTTATCTCGTAGCTCGTGAGTAATTACATGGCCTAAGTATTTACATGCAGGGGCGTACCTAAAGTATTTGGCACCCTGGGCGGATCCTTCCTTTGGCACCTCCCCATAAATAATTTTAAAATTTAAACACACAGAAAAATATATTATGTTTGCAAGTAGATTTTTAAACAGTACAGTACTGTCATAAGCAAATTGGAAATAAGAAAAATGCAGGACATTAAAAATTCAGTGAACAGGTAATACTGCATTTTATTTTATACAAAAAACACAGGAAATCCAGTCTCAACGCTCAACCTATTCTTCAAAGGTAAATAGAGAGGATTCACAGTCTCTGCTTTCGAGCCTTAATTTCTGCAAATTGATCAATAACCTCATCAAAATTCACCTTCTTTGCATACTCATGTTCATTTGAAAGTAAAGCCAGATTTGTCAATCTTGTCTGACTCATGGTCGAGCGAAAGAAATTTTTTATCAATTTCAATTTGGAAAAACTTCTTTCACATGAAGCAATAGACACACAGACAGTCAAAAATCTCAAACACAGTGACAAGCTTGGTAAAGATTCACAAAAATTCCATTTTACAATAAACTCCAGAAACTGCAATGCTGTCCATTTCTTTGCCTCTTCAACGCTGATTTTGGCAGCTTCCAAATGCCTCCGAAGTCGTCCAATTTCCACACTGATATCTTCATCAGAGAATTCATCGCAAATCTGAGTCAAATTTGGAATATACTTCCGAAGTTCTTCTGTTGCAACAACCAAAGTGTTTGGCTGAATAACAACGAAGATTGACAGAATTTGATCCATTGCCTTAGAACGAATCTCCAATTCTTGATGAAAGCGATCAAGACATTCAAACATAGCCCTTTTTACTTCCTCTGGCAATGTGAGACCAGCATCCTTTGCCATCCCTCCTGGCATTCTTTTTCTCTCCCTCTCTCTCATCTCTCCCTCTTCATAGAAATGTCCATTTCCTCACACTTTGTAGTTGCATAATGAATGGTCCTCTCCACAATTTCATTGCGCTGATCTTCAAGAAACAGTTTTAGAGCTTGGAGCTTCACAATGCACTTTTCAAGGCTGATTCCAACTGTTTGCAAATACTTGTGTGAGATTATCAGATTATCAACCCAGACAAGCAGAGACAATTAATTGCCAATGCATTAACACTAATTCAATATAGTATGGTATAACGCTAGCTATTATAATTGATATAATTATTTTAATAAGCAGTAAGCATTAACAACATATTAAATATACAATGATACTACACTACACTGGACATTGTAAAATTGACTTAAATTGTTGAACTTGACTAAGCCAATAAGCATTAGTACTAATTCAATATAGAATAGTACTGTAGTTGTTGTAAATCTGAAACGATGTTTACTATATTAACCATGTAAGCATTAACACATCTCCATGCAGTCACATCATCACCCTCTCTGTCTTAACATTACCATGTAGTTGCATCAAAAAAAATTCATGCAGTCATATCACCACCACCATCGTAAGATCACCACATAGTCATCATAAAAAAAGACTCACTCAGTCATACACATCATCGTTACTTCAGTAGTCATGGTTGTAGGAAAAAAGTAAAGTCTAAAGTTTAGTGCAAAGTGTGACTTTCCTGTGTCTTTTTATTGATAACCAGTAGTCACAGGGACCACCATTCATAAACATGAGTTTCTATAACATCATGACTATGCATTTATTATAACATCACGACGATGCATTTACCGGGTATTATAACATCACGGCGATGCATTTATAAACACTTAAACATCACTATGATACCACATTGTCAAAAATTACTGGACACTGGTATAAGTACCATGATATTGTTATAAACACTAGCACTTTATGCTTTATCATTATTTAATGAAACATACCTTATGTATGTGGAGTCAGTGTCAAGTGAACAAGACTTGGAATGTCAGTTGCAGCCAGCTGGCTATGCTCAACAAACTGATGACTAAAACGTCAACAAACGTTCGCCTTTCGATGTAATTTTTATCAAATATTTAATTTTTCTTTTGTAAATTTTGTATTGCCAATAAAAATAAAAAATTATTTTATAGTGGAAATTAACATTAAGCTGTTGTAATAGTTTGAACATTTTAAAAAAAAATTCTTACTTCGGCGAATTTTTCATTTGGTTTGAAAACTTGTACTGGTATTTCAACTCTCCCGATGGCACCCCACTCCTGGCTGTCACCCGGGGCGGACCGCCCCCCTCGCACCCCCCTTAGTACGCCACTGTTTACATGTATTTTTGACAGGTATTGCCTGACCATTCCTTTTCAAGACCCACATAATGCATGTTTCAGTAGATTACACCTAAAAATCGGAATACACTTTTGTGTATCATATTGTTCACGTATCTCCGATAGTACTCAGCCCATAAGGAGAGGGTGACAGCAGAACAAGGTCATCAGCATACATTAAGTAATTAATTTTTCCTTTCCAATGACACAATCGGTACATACAGATTTTGGTTCATTGGTGAGGTCATCCATGTACACTGTACAGTATATACAGGGAAGATGGGTGATAATTAGAGCCCGGATGTTCAGGCAAAATGCCATAAAATGCCTTTTCCGCCTATTGGTAACTGCCTATATCATGGTAAAGCGCGTTTTGTCATATTTTTCATTAATTAAAAAAGGATTTTAAAATATGTTATTATTATCAGCCTAAATACGATTGAAATTACGATAACTCTTAATACGACTAGTTTAAGGGTTAATTGTTCAACATTTGTGAATTTATTTCCTAACTGGCAACCGTAGTTTCGTCGTAGAACCCCACGCGACACATGGTCATTCGTTTTCTGCTGTACGCACGTGTCACAATGCCTAAAGTCAGTGCATCGAAAACTGTAAAATTAAAAGTAAAATTTGAAAACAAATGCTTGTCATTTATTGCAATCAATAAAAAAAAAACATTTTCAGGCAATTTTTCTTTCTTTGTATTTCATGCGTTGATATGTTTTGTTTAAATTGTAAGAAATTAAATGCCTTTTTTTTTGCCTTTTTTCTGTATTTTATTTTGCCTTTTTGCCTGCCTATTTTGTAGTTTATTAGTGCCTGAACATCCGGGCCCTAGTGATAATATATCCCCTTGCTAGTACCATTAGTTACCTTAAAACTTAGTTATACAGTGCATTTCCATCTCGTAAACATGGTCTGCTCTGTATACCAGAATATAATTATCCTAACTATATATTTAGCAGTGGTGGGCACCGTTAACCAAAAAGTTAACTTCGTTAACCGCTAATCCGTTAACCAAAAAGTTAACTTCGTTAACCGTTAATCCGTTAAACATGTAACGGAAGTTACCGATAAACCGTTAACGTTAACTTTTATTATAAAAAAAATGAAAAACACAATATATATATAATTTAATTTTCCCTCTTCTTCTCGTTCTCCATTTTGTCCATGAGATGCATGTTGCCCTTCATGAAAATTAGCATATCAAAGTTTTCATCAGACAGGGATGATCTCTTGGCCCTCAGGATGTCCTTGCCCATAGAGAACAAACGCTCCACTGCAGCACTGGAGGGGATGACTGTGTTGAACTTGATGAACAAGTCCACCAACACTTGCTCACCCAAGAAGGCAGCATCTGTCAGCAAGTCCTTGGAGTTGGTCTCCAGCCAGGTCTTGACCAAGTTCTGGGCCTTGCCCTTGAGTGACCTGTGGCTTCTGCTGCTCTCTTTTGTCTGGATGACAGCACTGAAGAAGTCATCCTCCTCCTCCTCCTCCTCGTTGTTGCTGCCTCCACTGTTGCTGCCCACTTCGTTGGACTGCTGCTTCATGGCCTCCTCGACTGTACCCTCCATGCTTTTCCTCACCCTGGCGACCTTGGTGTGTCATACTTGTCCAACCAGATGAGGCGAAACCTGGGATGGAAGGCAGCAGCCAGCTGGCATTCGTCATCCTCCAGGAGGGGCCCAAACCTTTTGTCGATGCCTGCCAAAAGTGCGTCGACCAAGGCGCTGCAGTAGACGAGGCCCTTGGACTTCAAGTCCTTAAGCCTGAAGATTGTCGCAGCAACAATAGTAGAAACTTTTAAACGTTTATTTATGAATTTTTTGGGTTAACGGACTTGAGTTAACGGAAGTTAAATGTAACGGAAGTTAATTAGTCCGATAATGATTTTCAAAGTTAACTTAAAAGTTAAATCGTTAACGAAAAAGTTAACTTCGTTAATTAACGATTAACGGTTTGTGCCCAGCTTTGATATTTAGGTACCCCTCGACATAAGTTTCTTGAAAAGTTTGTGATGGTTAACTCTATCAAATGCTTTTGATGCATCCTAAAGTAGGAATATATATTGCTACTCTACATCTTTTACTTTGGGACTGCTTCCTTTAGAATATAAATATACATGCCAGTACCATGTTTCACTCTAAAGCCAAAATGATTGTCACAAGTCTGCAAGTACGTACTTATCCTATTATAGATAACATATTCTGACACCTTAGGAAGTATAGTGGCAAGCACTATTGGCTTGTAATTATCATCATCACAAATACTAGCACCTTTTTTTTTAACAATGGCACTAATACAACTAACAAAATTAACTGTGGCAAGTACCAATGTATCATAAGAAGCGGCGGCTTGCGTTACCAAAGAAATCCCAAAACTGGTATGATGATTGGAAAAATGTTCTGTGGAGCGATGAGACTAAACCTTAACTTTTTTGAAAATGAAAGGTGTAGTTTTGTAAAACTACTTGGCCATGAAAAATATCAAGCTAATTGTCTCAGGAAGACTCTGAAACATGGTGGTCGTTCTATTATGGTGTGGGATTGTTTCAATTCAATTAGTGGATGACCTCAAAATTGATGGAAATTTGAATAAAATGCACTACCACAAAATTTTGGCTCGGCATTCGCTATCGAGTGCATATGATGATCGTTCAAATGAGAGGGGAAAACATCCCAAGACGCATAGTACAATAAGGTACTTGACCGAGCGAGCATTTGTGCATATATCAAGAAGAAAGCCTCGAAAGTAAAGTCATCAAGCCAATATGGCCTTTGGCGTATTGTTCAGAGCCCGTATAGTTTTCTGTATATGGAAAGGTTATACAGGCTCTGAATGATTCGATACCTTAGAGATGTTAAACCATTATCCGAACTTGGTCACACTAACTACTGAAAACTGGCCTATCTTTGTAAGTCGCAGGTCAACAAAGGTTTTGTTTATTCAGTAAGAATAACTTTTTGTTACTTGACCATGCTCAGTACAATGGTGTACAGTGCGGTCACGAAATTTCGAAATAATGGGGCGGTTGCGCCGTCCGGAACTCGTGATAATTTCGATCCTCGTGACTATCGGATCCGGTCACCGTAATATGTACGTACGGTCATAAACAAGTTCATAAACAACCTTCAAAAAGCCTAAAATAAGCCCTAAATAACTGTGCATCATAATACCCAGTCAGTATAAGATACATTAATACATTTGTAACAATCATTTTACATAAATAACCTTTTGTAAATTGTAGGAAGCATGTACTGTGTATGCTACTGTATCGAACTTATGGAATGCTGTTGACAATCCAATGATGTATTAGAAAAAACTTTGATAAAATCATCATCACTTCCAGGGATTTGTATTCTTTTTCTCCCCTTCTTTGAGCCGATGTGGGAGCCTTGTCGCCTCCCTTTGATCATCGTAATTCGTAACCGCAGGGGTCACAATCACAGCTAACAAAAATATAAAAATTTACATTTCAAATGAATGGGAGACAGCGTACACTTTGAAGCTCAGAACGGAATTGAAATGGCCGGTCACGCCGTGTCTGGCTGAATTTCACGTGATCAGAATTTCGAAACTTTGAGATTTCGATCGATCGTAGTTTCGAAATTTCGTGACCACACTGTACTCAGAAGTTTTCTATCACGTCTAACTATTGAATTATACACAACTATTTTTGCCTACTTTTCACTTACAGCGCTCCATTATGTCATGCGCAACTTGACTTCCAGCAAGATTTATACTTTATTGATGTTAATTTCAAATGCGGATTTAAAGTTTTAGCAAGTTGTTTTCATATTCAAATTTCACTGGATTATCATGCCTTGTTGAATGCATGAACAGTCCTAATTTATTCTTCTGCATATGCGGAGATTTCACTCCTAAGTCTCGGCAACGAAATATAACTTCTCTAGTTAGGAAGTCATGAACTTTACTTTTCTTGTAAAGTTGGAGATCAAGACAACACCTGGGGTTCCCACACATTTGCTATGCAACTTGGACAATGAGTCTCAGGGCTTGGCTCAAGAGTACTTGCAAATCAATGCCTCTTGAGCTCTACTGATATGGAGGGAGCCGAAGGATCATGTCACAGACTGCTACTTTTGTTTGACTAATGGGCGCTACTGTAGTATGCGGTCTACCTACGATTCGGCGGTCTACCTTTTAATTATAGCTTCTTATCTTCTTATTATTTTATTATTAGGTTAATTGTACGCCCTTGACGATTGGTTAGGTTAAGTCGTGATATTTTCGTTAAAACTAACGAAAATATCACGACTTAACCTAACCAATCATCAAGGGCGTACTGTAGTATGCGGTCTACCGTTAAGTATGCGGTAGTAGTATGTTTAACTTCTTTAATAATTCCTTAATCGTGTAAATTAAATTATAATTCCTTTCAATTCATTTTCAATTCCTTTTAAATATTTTGAACGGTAGACCGCATACTACAGTAGAAACTTAACGGTAGACCGCATACTACAGTAGAAACTTAACGGTAGACCGCATACTACAGTAGCACCGACTAATGTTTCTGGTTTCTCTGCTAACTTAGCAGAGAAACCAGAAACATGCTAAGAACAAAAATAAATATTGCAATACTACCCAAATTTTCCATCAGCAGTGAGGCCAGTAGCTCATAATAGACAACGGGCGTTCGCCCTTGGCCCCTCCTCTCTGCGTTAAAAAAAAGCTTAAAAGCCTCCTGAAACATAGCATTTGGACGATGAATCTTATGAAAATGTGCCCATGTCAATATCAACTGAAGATTCCGAGAAAGTTTCAACCAGCATCATCCACTGATCCACATCTTATCAATCAAGCTGAACTCTGTGACCTAGTTAGAGACTTTAATCTTTTAAAAAACCAGACAGAATTTTGGGGGCTCAAGATTGCAACAGTAGAATTTGCTTGCGAAAAACACACATCAATTTTTAGAAATTGATGATAAAATCTATCTTTTTTCCTTATGAAAGATATCCTGTGGTACTGTAGCGACATAAATGGATTGATGCTGGCTCTGGGCCTAGAACATAACCCAAATGAATGGCGACTATTCATTGAATCGTCAAAATTAAGCCCAGAGGCAGTACTTTTGCCCAATGTGATTGAACATGTTTCCATTGGACATGCTATTTACATGAGTTATGAAAATATGGACTTCTACGCCAAATACAGTACATCTGTAGTGACTTGAAAGTCATGGGACTATTACTTGGTCTGCAATCTTTATTCACCAAATACTGCTGCTGCCTGTGTGAATGGGATAGTCGTGCTAGAAATTCTCACCATGTTGCCAAAGACTGAACTCATCAGAGTTTGGTTCCTGGACAAAAAAAAAGTTGATCATCACTCAGTATTTGATCCAAAGAAGATATACTTGCCTTCTCTTCAAATCAACAAAAAGTGGGACTGATAAAGAGCTTCGTGAAAACACTGAACAAGGATGGCGTAGGATTTCTATACTTGATGCAAAAGTTTCCAAGAATAAGTTAACAAAATAAAGGAAGGTATTTTTGTTGCTTTATAAATCAAAGAAGTCCTGAATGATAGCGACTTTGACAGAACTCTGAATGGAACTGAATGCGCTGTATCGAATGCTTTTAAAGCTGTAACTAAAAACTTCATGGTAAATTACGAAGTTCCCAACTACAAGAGACTTGATGAATTACTTCAAACCTATAAAACCATGGGATGCAAAGTGTCATTGAAGATCCACTTCCTGCATTCCCACTTCGAATTCTTCCCAGCCAACCTTGGTGACGTTAATGATGAACATGGTGAAAGGTTTCACCAGGACATTGTTATGGAAAAGTGTTACCTGGGCAAGTGGAATCCAAGTATGATGGATACTGTAGAGATGTTCCAGATTCTTCTTCTTCTGCAGCCTTATTAGCCCACTTCTATGTGGGGTCGCTGTTGCAGATCCTTCTTCTTCATTCACTTCTGTCTTGAGCCACCTCTTCCTCCAGTCCCTTATCACTATCTTTCTTCAGTCTATCCCGCCACCTCATCTTACAGTAGGTCTACCTCTTCTTCTCGTGTCTGGAATTTCCATCCTCAGCATCCGTCGTCCCACATACTCCTCCTCCCTCCTCTGGACATGCCCAATGCCCATACCATCTCAGTCTCTTTTCCTGTGCCTTCTTAGAGATTTCCGTTACTTTTGTTGTTCCTCTTGTTATAATGGATCTGCATTCATAAGGTTTTGGCAAAGGTTTTACGGCCGGATGCCCTTCCTGCCGCCAACCCTCCTCCTTTCTCCGGGCTTGGGACCGGCTGAGACTTGGGCTGGCTTGCCCACTCCCAGGCGGAGTTTCTGTAGAGATGTTCCAGATACAAGCTATAAAAGAAAATCTTCGGCTATTTGATATGCTTTTTTTCGTGTCTCATTTATATATACTAGCAAAAGTGGGCCCTACGGGTCCACTGAGCTAGACCTGTGGTGCTGTGGCCTTCAGCTTCAGTAATTGGGGGATTGCAGACCCCAATTACTGGAGACTCAATTATTCAATGAATAAAACTATAGAAAAGAACGCAGCCATGAAAATCGCAAGTTTCACAAATCTTGATATAATGAGTTCGGATGTGAAGCTTAAGCTTTTCATTGCTGCGTCCTTTTCTATAGTTTTATTGACAGAATAATTGAACCCTCAGTAATTGGAGGGTCAATTATTCGGTCAATTAAACTATAGAAAAGAACGCAGCAATGAAAAGCTTAAGCTTCACATCCGAACCCATTATATCAAGCAATGAAAATCTTAACGCGCTACAGTAGAAAGTTAAAACAAAGCAAAGCGTATTTATTTCCATGTTCAGAATCGCAGGACAGGCAGACAGACGGACAAACAGGACTCTCTTTTTATAGTATGGAAGAGTATTGTAAATCATTATCGTAGGAAATATTTTTAATTTAAACTGCAAGTGCTATGCAAAAGTGTTACTTTCATCAAAAACAAATATAAGGTTAGTTTGTTTTCCAGTTATTAGTCCTATGTTGTAATTTATTTGGAACGTTCCCACTGTTCTATATAATCAAAGTTGTGTATTAAAGTAGACATACAACATTTTGTTTTTTTTGTTTGCCTTTTGTTCATAATCGCATGTGGACGGGACGGTATACTGTGTGTGTGCGTGTATATATATATATATATATGGGATAAATTTCACAATTAAACACGTGAAATGAATAAATGCTGCAAACCCACAGGGAAAAAGAAAAAAGATTCCAAAGCCTTTCGTGTATTCAGAGCTACACCTCCCTGACGAGGTGTAGCTCTGAATACACGAAAGGCCTTGGAATCGTTGGATTATACTGTGTATGTGTATATATATGTATATATATATGTATATATACGTATACACGAGGTTTGTTCAAAAAGTATCCGGACAGGGTGTTTATTTTTAGAAGAAGGGAGTTGTGACTGTGCTAAACATGTCTTTCCATTGTAGTGAACAAAACCTTCCTTCTTATTTTGCCCTTTTAACTATTTGCTTTTTCTTCTATTCTCAATCTTTACTCTCGTTTTCTTATTATAAACGAATGCGGGTAGACCGCTTCAGCCGGTGGGCGCCATTAAACTTTCGAACAAAGCAAAGGAGGACCGGGGATAATTACACACTTTTATTGACTATTTATTGACTATTTATTGACTATTTATTTATGCCGAAATACTTTAGACGAACGGGGTAATGCGAGGGTGGAATTAGCGTTAACATTTAATCGCGGAGAGAGAGACTTTTTAATATTTTTAATTTACAATAACTTAGTAATACAACAGACCCACTAATCGGGGCAAACCCGCCCGAAGACTGAATTGCCAAAATTGAGCATTTGCTCAGCTTGGGCACATTTCAGATGTTGCCAATTTGTATTTTTGTAGTTTTAATTTCAAACAAAACTATCAATTTCTTATTTACTTACAAACCATAATTAAATTTCTTATTTAACATTATTTTCTTCTTTATTAAACAACATTATTAAATTTTTATTAGACAAGATTATCTTTATTAAAAAAAACAATACACTACACTTGCATTCACCACCTTGAAAATAAGTTTTCACTTAAAAAACTTATTTATTTCATTTATTTTCTTTTAACAAATTTATTTATTTTTCAGTTTTTCCTTTAACAAGTTTAAAGTTAGAACAGACAAGAAATCATTTCAATGACAAATTCCACACATTAAATATTTTGTATCATTTTATAAAAATCAAAAGAAAAATTTATAATTTTCATATTTGCATAAAATAACATTTCACACTAATAATCAAATGTACGACCTGTAACAAAGCTGTTACGTGAAAAATAAAGGATAATTTTCTGAAAACTGGTTACAACAAATTCCAAGTTCACAATCTATTCCAGCGATTCCTCATCAAAGATCGCTTTACATTCGAAACAAATATTCCTATAGTTACTATCAGGGCAACATAGACAGAACAAGAAAATGTTTATAAAAAAAAATACTGACCAGAGCGCACATACTATTACACGAAATAAACAAAACACGAAAACACATTTGGACAATAATCGCAACCTTTCACATATAATTTCATTAAATAATAATCAGTGTACATTAATTTCTGGGCGTTCAGATAACAATCCGCAAAGCTGACAACAGACTACTTAAATTTTCAATCGCAGCTCTCCTGCTTACTTCGCTAGAATGCAAGGGGTTGCATCACTATGCAACAGATCAGCACGCTTGAGGTTCCGCGCGTTCTCCAAAAAATGTCGAAAAAACAAAAGTCATTCAATTCAAAGAAGATCAGGGGATGGAGATTACTGAAAGTGGAACCACGCACCGGAATTGGACGAAATTTGCAATTCTAGAAGTCGACGAAGAAACTCGCCTCTCTCTCATCTCAACTTTTGTCGGTGAACGCTGCTCCTCCAACGTCCAGCTGAAAGACTCCCGACATGGCATTAATCAAATGATCACTTCACCGTAGGTAGTTTCACAACGAACCTACTGTAAGCCTGTATGGACAGTGAAGCCTCAAACACACGTTCAAACGCTCGTGGTTTGCCTACCGAGTACTAAAACGCATATTCAGCAAAGCATCGACCAGCGGGACCAGGACTGCCCGAAAATACCAGTAGACCAACTTCGATCGAAACTGTCCTGCACTAAGTCGCTGCGCATTCGGTTTCGTTTCTCTTCTCTTCTCCTCTTTCATCGGTGATCGATCACCTAATTCGGGTCAACTAAACGCAGTGGTCAGAATTCGGATTCAACTTGGTTGCTTCCAAATCGAGCCTCTCGAAATTTTGAAAAAAAAAAAAAAAAAAATCTAAAAGTTTGTACTCGTACTGATTATCACCTTTCACATTTAATTTACAACATTTTTTCGACACTTCACTTCGAAACAGTAACTATAACTTGCTCTGGCCAAATTTACAGAAAAATGACAAATTTTACAGAATTTCGCAAAAATTTGAATCACAGCCTAGTTATCAATAAGGTCACTTATGACAGTTACATCGGAGAAGATAATAAAAAAAATCGTCAAACGCAACGAAACAATACTGCACAGTATAAATATAAACGCACCCATACATAGTTAACCGTTATTATAATTTTTAAAAATATTATCATTCAAACTACCTTCAGAAATCACATCGATACATTTAAAGACAAAAATGAAAACCAGAAACTTCGCATCATTTCCCGATAACAATGAACCATCTTACACTTTGTCGGGAGTGGGCAGAGATACCACAAAAACGTTACTGGCAATTTAATGCTCCATTTCTGGTCAGCAATCAATCTAGCGCTTCAACTGCACGAGTTAAACCCAAATGAAGTTTAAAAAATAACAATTTCCAAAACTTAATTATTAAATAACAAATTTAAATAATAATACCGAAAATTAGTTTAATACATTAATTCCAACCTGCAACGCCAAATTTCACAGGAAGAAAACTTGTAATTCACAAATTACATCTGAGAGACAACGCTCTCCTTCAACACGAAACCCAGTATGGTTTATAAATCACAGGAATTCCAGTAATTTATCATTTCCAAGTGAAACTAAATACAAATTTTAATCGTTATTATAAATAAGAAAATATATGATGAACCAAAAAAAAATACAGCGCAACCACACGACGAAATAAAAAATGACAATAAATCACTGCATTATGAAGAATGTTCACTTTTTGTTGTAAGCGAACCTCTATAAAAAATATCCTTAACCAAATCAAACTGCATTACATCATGAAATAATTTTAATATTTTCTGTGCAAACGCGCTAACGTAAAAAAAAAATTTCACTTGTACCCAGAATTAAAATTTTAAGCAACACTACATATCACAATAAACTATAAATAATTTCAGAATAAAAAAAATTTAATGAACCAGCCTATCCATACAAAATATCACTGAATTTTCATTAAAACTCGTGAAAGAATTAAAAAAAATAAACAAATCAGCACACCTATAAAATAAAAATGAATGTATATAAAAAATTTGAAAAAAAACGAAATTAAATTATCAAAAGAATTTACTAAAACAATCCCTGTATTCCAAATTTTAGAAAAAAATTCTCACGCAATTTATATACGGCAAGCAAAATAATCTCAATCAGTCCGAATCGACCCAGTATAAATTAGTGTCTTTAACCATTATTTTTCGACTCTTAATAAAAACCTTAAAATTACACTTATCTACCTTGAAATTATAAAACTAATTTAAAATTATACACATGATGTTCATGCGTAGCTTGACACCTTTGTCGAAAAATAATCTTAAAAGCTGCCTACTAGATACTGGAAATTTTTTTTACTTATTTAATCTTTTGCAATTCGCTACTATATACATATATACACCTAGAAATCCGTTACATATACACTCCAACCATTTAGACCTACCGTATAAAAAATGCATGTCAATTTAATTGCAACTCGAATAATTTAACTCCATATATGCTTTAGTTACTAATTATTATCACAATTATTATTAATGCCGAAATCATAAACACAAAACAATTTTTGAACGCAAAATAGGTAGGCTGTATAGAGAGTAATAAAAGTTAGAGAAAAAATGAGCCATTGGACGGGATTTCTAAATTTTAAATAAGTCTCTCTCCACGACTGAAGAAAACGAAATAACGGACTCCATGATAAGAAAAACAACGACTCACGAATTTTGACTCAAACCGAGTCGAACGGTTGAAACAGTCCGACTCCATCAAAAATTTCGAAAATGACGCGCCATCTTGAATTTTAGATACAACGAATTTTTAAGGAATGGGAATCGGAATTTGGTTGCAATTGAGGTACACAATGCATTTTACCGTTTAATAATTTACGGGAACAGAATATCTACTAATTTTATAAATACGAAAAAAAAAGGGTAGCAATGTATTTGGCCGAAATATAAGGCTCGTACAAAGGACGTGGGGACACCCTTATATTAATTTAAAGGAACACCGCTTAGCCACCAAAAATGTAGTGATTCCCCTCATTCACAATTCATTATTTACTTTACGTTATTCAATTTCTTTTATCATTGCTCTTTCTTTTCTTTACACTCGCTTCACTGTACTTTATAACCACGGCAGACGGGTAGACGCGGCGGCCATTAAACTTTCAAACAAAGAGACCTGGGATAAGTTACACACTTTTATTCACTATTTACTGACTTTTTATTTATGCCGAAATACTTTAGACGAACAGGGTAACGCGAGGGCGGAATTAGCGTTAACATTTAATCGCGGAGAGAGACGCTTTTTAATATTTTAAATTTACAATAACATAGTAATACGACAGACCACCTAATCGGGGAAAGCCCGCCTGAAGACTGAATTGCCAAAATTGGGCATTTTACTCTGCCTCCAGCTTGGGCACATTTCAGATGTTGCCAATTTGTATTTTTATATTTTTAATTTCAACAAAACATTATCAATTTCTTATCTGCATACAAACCCTAATTAAATGTCTTATTTAACATTATTTTCTTCTTTATTAAACAAAACATTATTAAATTCTTATTAAACATAATTATCTTTATTAAACCCAATAGACTACAGCATGTCGAGACAAATTGACTGATAGGATTGCACTTCATTGTGTAGCGTCACTCCACTGTGGTGAGCCGGTAAAGTTAAACGTGTTTTGTTTCGCGGCGATTTCTTACGGTGTCGGAGAGTGAAGGTGTTGTGCACCATGCTCCACAGGGACGAACAATCAACAAGGAATTTTACATTGAAGTTTAAAGACGTCTACGTGAAGCAGTTCAGAGGAAACGGTTTTGTTTCCGAAGCTCAAACGAACCCTGAAAGGACACCGATTCGATGATGAGACCATTAAAAGAAATTCGACGGAGCAGCTTTTGGCCATTCGGAAAAGTGCTTTCGAAAAACGTTTTCAACAGTGGCAGGATCGTTAAGCAAAGTGTGTGGCTTCAGAAGGAGCGTACTTTGAGGGAGATTAAGCCCCAAACCCTGTAAGTACCATATTCTGTCAATAATCGCATTAGTCCGGATACCTTTTGAACAAACCTCGTGTGTGTATATGTATGTATGTATATGTATGTATGTGTATGTATGTATGTATATATATATATGTATGTATGGGTAAATGTACAGTATTACACCCGTCTCCCTTTCGAGGTGAAATTTATGTTTTTCTTATGGTTTTTGATGTGTTTTGAACGAATCTGACCTTCAAAACCGTCGGAAATGACTCGTTTTGAGATACCCCCCCCCCCCAGCCGGCAATGTGGAGGAAATCACAGAAAACGAGTCATTTCCGACGGTTTTGAAGGTCAGATTCGTTCAAAACATCAAAAACCATAGGAAAAACAAATTTCACCTTCAAAATTGACCTAACCTAACCTATCCTAACAACCTAACCTAACCTATCCTAACCTATCCTAACAACCTAACCTAACCTATCCTAACAACCTAACCTAACCTATCCTAACTTAACTAAACCTAACCTATCCTAACTTAACTAAACCTAACCTAACCTAAAAGAAAAACAGGAATTACCTTTAAAATCTAAGACAGAATAATCACAGTACCGTCTTTTCTTCGTTTTAAGCACAACGTAACTTTTTCTACAACGCCAGTTTCTGGTCTTTACGATATGTGCACTCCATTTTACAATGTGGACACTTCACTACTGTCGGTAGAACACTGTGAGCACGCAGAAACTCAACACTTTTTTCTAAATTTTCATAGAAAGCGACAATACAGCGGTAATAATCGAATGAACACATGTCACACGAAGCCATTCCGGTAGCAAACTAATTCAAATTCGAAATGGATGGAGCGCTCTGATTGGGCAGACATGTGACGGCAACACAAACGAACACACAAACGAAGGTACGAACACACAAACGACCGTACAAACACACAAACGACCGTACAAACACACTAGATACACACCAAAAAAACAAAAAAATGTTTATATCTCGACAACGAAGCATTTGCGACGGAAACGCTATAGAAGGAAAGTGTCTTAGAATTAAAAAATCTACTTAATGAACATATAATAATTGCTGGACGTTAGACGGGTGTAATAGTAGAATAATACCTATGTATGTATATACGTATATGTTATAATGTTATAATGTTTCAGACCAACAAAGACCCTAGGATCCACTCATGGTTGGTCTACCTAACTGCGTTCGTAATTGTGTATTGCGCATGTCCTCCGTGGTAGCGGAGGGGACCTACAATTTTACGTGGGTTCCGAACCACAAGAACATAAGAACATGAGAAATTTTTATAGTGGGCACACTAGGGGCCACTTCGGCCCATCGAGGTGGCTCCACTATGTAAAAACTGCCTGTACATTGGCAACAACCAATTTTTACAAAACTAAATAATTATCAATTTAAAACTAATTAATTATTTATCAATTAAAAACTAAAGATAGAATCTCTCGATCCAGGATATCAAGTCATAATAGACTACTATCCACAAATATGTTACACTCTATATCTATTTATAACCGACATGCAAATATATCAGATCCAAAGAATCCAGTCAATTTCATTACGGTATCCATCACTACCAGTACCTTGCCAACCAAAAATAACTCACGGTCCATATCAATTGCGGACACAATTTACAACCATATACATTTCCATATATACACTTAGGAGGAAAAGTGTAGGTGTGGCTGTAAAGACTGTACAGTAATGTAGAAATGTGTGTGCACCCATTTTGGGTCTCCCATTTAAAGATGTTTGTGGACAACTGAAGATCATGAGTTTTTCAATACCTCACAGTACTATGGGGGCACCGCTCGGCAGAGGAATCTCTTTAAATGGGGTGTGTAAGGACAGAGAGTATCCCCTAACCCAAGATGCTGCCTCCCTATATCCCACAACACTTGTGTTGAGCTGTGGAATCTATCACCACAAAGCCTTAATTTTACTACCTTAAACTATACCCAATCTATCAGCATATGCGTCTAATCGATTTTTAAACATGTTTATAGACGTGCTACTAATTACTTCTATCGGCAAACTATTCCAGCTATTTACTTCTATGCGTAAAAAAGTTTTTGCCAATTGTTGTCTCGAACCTTCTACTTGTCAACGTACACCTGTTATTTCTAGTCCTATTATATTGAGATATTTCGAAAAAGCTATCTCTATCTACGTTATCGAACCCATTCATAATTTTGAACACCTAGCTTAGATCATCCCTTAGCCTCCAAGTCTCGAGTGTAGTCAATTTTAACTCCTTAAGCCTATCCTCGTACGACTTTGACCTAAGTGACGGAATCATCTTAGTTGCTCGTCTTTGAACTCTTTCGATTTTGTCTATATCTTTGAGCATATGCGGATTCCAAAATTGGACCGCGCCATCCAAATGGGGTCTAACTAATATATATATATATATATATATATATATATATATATATATATATATATATATATATATCAGTGGCGACTCGTGGTATAAATGTATGGGGTGCGATTTCATAAAATTTATGATTTTTAGAATTGTAGTACATAAACAATCACATGGTGCTTCCGTACGGTACTTATATGTGAAAAGAAGCCATAAATTTTTATTAAAAAAATTTTAATAAAATATAAAAATAATTGTTGAATAAATTTGACTATAATAAATTTGACTATAATAATGTACCACTGTACGACAACACGGACTCACAATAGGCTAGTGCGAATCCAACTGCCGCTCACAAGAGTACTGTACTTGTATTAACATATGCGGCTATGCCAGACGTACAATTCTAGTTTATTACAAATAAGTAATAATTTTAATAAAATACATATAAATGGCTTATATCATTATTACTGAAGTAACTATTAGTAAAAATAAAGTTATTATAAAAAAAATTCGCGATTGTACTTATATTTTCATTACAACAGTAAAATATAATTTATATTTACTTGAGCGAAAAATCTATCGCTCCATTCGGCTGCAATATTATTTTGTATTCAAACAGCGGTACGCTATTTGAAGCTATGCTATAAGTTTAGAATATTATGTACTGTATGAAGGCTTACTCAAAATGCCTCATGAATCATGATATGCCACATGAATTTTTAAAATATATTTCAAGAATATTTATTTTAATATCTTAAAATTAATATATTTTTTATCTGTTAAATTAATATTTATCGTTTCAAGCAAGGGGGAGCGACCGCTCCATCGCTCCTATACGCCAGTCGCCACTGATATATATATATATATATATATATATATATATATATATATATCGTGTCCCAAAGAAATGTATACCCACTTTGTTCGATAATACCAGCTATGAGGATAATAAATATATTACTTTTTATATGTTCTTTAATAAAGAATTTTCTCCTGAATCTAAATATGTAATTATTTTTATTAAACATTGAAGAAAAAAAGTTACAGATGTTTAAATTATAATTATTATTTTCGAGACTTCATGTGCGATATTTTCTAATATTTTAACCGACTGTTTGAGATACTTATGTTTAGTGTTGATATTGAAGCATAAACGTTGTAATTATTAGTTAATTCAAAAATTTACAAATTCCATGGTTAAATGACACTTTATCTAAGATGTTCGACGTCTTCCAGAACGTTGTTTTGTAAGTTTTGCACAGTGCCGTCGGTTTCAAACTTATCTAGTATACGTGCAAAAATATTAGAAAATATCGCACATGAAGTCTCCAAAATAATAATTATAATTTAAACATCTGTAACTTTTTTGTTTTTCAATTTTTAATAAAAATAATTACATATTTAGATTCAGGAGAAACTTCTTTATTAAAAAACATATAAAAAGTAATATATTTATGATCCTCATAGCTGGTATTATCGAACAAAGTGGGTATACATTTCTTTGGAACACGCATATATATATATATATATATATATATATATATATATATATATATATATATATATATATATACAGGGCGTCCCAAAAAAATGTATACACACTTTAACAGCTGATAGCTCAATTGATGTTTCTTTCTTTCCAAGTTAAACCCATTAGAATTAATAATGGCAGTCAGACTAAGCTTTGAACAAAGGAAATTCATTCTAAAATGCTACTGGAAGTGTGAAAACGCAGTTGAAGTGCAAAGACAGTTTAGGAGGGAGTTTAAACAGATCCACCAACGCGACTTACCATCACTCGAATTAGAGATAAGTTTGAAGCCGATGGAACTGTTCAGAATGTCCACAAGAAGCGTTCCGGAAGACCACGGACATCGACAAGCCCCACAAAGCAAGAAAGAGTACTAGAAACGTATCACCAAAGTCCAAGAAAATCTGTGTGGCAAGCGAGTCGTGAGGTAGGAATTTCAGAATCGTCTGTCCAACGCATTTTGAAGCGCTGTCAATGGAAAAGTTACATTCCAAGATTAGTCCATGCTATTAATGAAGATGATCCGGACCGAAGAGTGGAGTATTGCGAGTGGTACTTGGCACGATGTGGATGTGGATGTGGATTGGACGAAGGGGTTTCGTAGAATACCCTCCGCGTTCACCAGACCTCACACCACTAGACTTTTTTTATGGGGATACTTAAAAGACAAAGTCTACGCTATAAAACCTGCAACAGTCGCTGAATTGAGAGCAGCCATTGAACGAGAATGCACACAAATACCAAACGAAATGTTTCGTGATGTTTGCGATTCCATTGCTTCGCGTTATCAGCAGTGCCTGGACCAGAACGGACGTCGGTTTGAAAACAGGCGTTGACAAAACAATTAAATAATGTCTGTAGATTCTATTACATTTTGAAAATGAAATGTATTTTAATAAACACTGCCTTTATAATTATTTAAAGTGTGTATACATTTTTTTGGGACGCCCTGTATATATATATATATCTATATCTATATCTATATCTATATATATATCTATATATATATATATATATATATCTATATCTATATCTATATCTATCCGGATTACCCATTTCGACAAGTAGCCCATGGTGTAGGGCTCCAAGATATGTTTCGATAAGTACTTCTGAATATTATTCTAGATAATAATTTTCCATAAATTTATTCCAGGGAATTATTTTATTTTAGACAAACATTATTTTAGATAAAAATTATTTGATATTATTTTAGATAAAAATTATTTCTAAAAGATTTTTCAGTATTATTCTCGATAAATATTATTTAGAAATATTATTTTTAAATCTTACCCTGGATAAATATTTCTTCTAAATATTACTTTTATAACTTTCCTTCATATATATATATATATATATATATATACTGTACAGGGTGTACATAAAGTCAGGATCTATTTTTGTGAAGCACTTGGAAATTATATGGAATTCAATCATAAAGTGGTAACATTTATTAAATAATTAAGAGTAGGATTCGACGTGACGCCCATCAGTATCCCTGCACAGCTCAAATCGTTCCGCAGCATTTCTAAACACATTCTGGAGCATTTGCGGGGTTATGTTATCTGCAGCAGTTCGTATACGTGTACGTAAGTTTTCAAGACTCATAATCTTCGTCTGATAGACGTGCGATTTGATAAAGCCCCATGCAAAGAAATCTAAAGGGGTTAAATCTGGTGATCTCGCTGGCCAAGGTCTGTTGCTTCCGCGTCCGATCCAGCGATTTGGAAAACGTCCATTTAGATAATCCTGAACAATTTTAGCATAGTGACAAGGAGCACCATCATGTTGATAGACGACGATTGTTAGTACCGTCGTCTATCAACATGATGGTGCTCCTTGTCACTATGCCAAAATTGTTCAGGATTATCTAAATGGACGTTTTCCAAATCGCTGGATCGGACGCGGAAGCAACAGACCTTGGCCAGCGAGATCAGCAGATTTAACCCCTTTAGATTTCTTTGCATGGGGCTTTATCAAATCGCACGTCTATCAGACGAGAATTACGAGTCTTGAAAACTTACGTACACGTATACGAACTGCTGCAGATAACATAACCCCGCAAATGCTCCAGAATGTGTTTAGAAATGCTGCGGAACGATTTGAGCTGTGCAGGGATACTGATGGGCGTCACGTCGAATCCTACTCTTAATTATTTAATAAATGTTACCACTTTATCATTGTATGATTGAATTCCATATAATTTCCAAGTGCTTCACAAAAATAGATCCTGACTTTATGTACACCCTGTATATGGGGATCTGCATGGGAGCAAAACGGGGTCACTTGCTCCCTCCCTCTCTCCCTATTTCCTATTCATTTTTTGCAAGCAAACCAGAAATAAGAGTTGCAATCAGCGTTGCCATCCAAAAATAATGAAAATCTGAAGATTGGTGTCAAAATATCTGTAGAAATCTGTAGTTTCAATAAAAATATCTGTAGACAAAATCTGTAAACTACCATTTGATTTTAAAGTTTATTTTTGTAAGTAACATATACAATAATATTCATAATTCCAAACAGAAATACAAAAATGGTCAATTAAACACAAAATTTGGTGAATGAAAGGTAGATAAACTGAATATTTTAAACCAGAATACTATTCAAGCTACGTCTATAGACCAGTTTAAGAATGATCTAGATTCTAGACAAAAAGCAGCAAATAGAAAGAACGAGTATACAGCAACAAAATAAGGATGCATATAGACAAAATGGAAAAAGGAATTCAATAAAATACATAATTTTGTGCTGTACTGGAATTATGGAATGAACATTATCATTAACAACAACAGGGCTATTTATCTGTACTGTAGATTCCACCCTTTGCTTTCTTTAGCTGTGTGTTTTGTTGATGACTTAGTAAGAACCGAGGCACAGTCAGCTGAGTGTGGCGTGTTTATGTTATGTTGCCACTCTCTACTGACAGGTGGCGCACGAAAATAATTTGTTGGTTCTCATGGAGAAACTCGGTAATATTACTGTAATATCCAGTGTAGTCCGTCGTGGTTAGTAAAAAAAAACCTCAATCTTAGAAATCGGCAAATTTTGCCCATTTTGAAGGAAAATCTGAAAAGAAGCATAAAAAAAAATCATAAATTTTAGAAATCTGTAGATTTCGCCCATTTTGGGGGAAAAATCTGAAAACCTGAAACAAAGCATAAAATCTGTAGATGCACAGATAAATCTGTAGAAATGGCAACACTGGTTGCAATAGAAGGCCCCCAAAAAAGTGCATTGGGTAACTCAACCCCACCAATAATGAAGTGTTATCGTACATCCAGGGCCGGTTTTAAGCCGATTAGACCGATTTGTTCAAATTGGGCCCCGCGCCCCGAGGGGACCACGCGCTCGAGTGGGGGACGCTATGATGAATTAATGAGTGTCCAGTGTGCACGAAGTTTCTTGTTACTGTGAAGGCAGTGAAACTATTCAGTCCGTCCTCGTATATCTATGTTTCAATGTTTTATTGCTAATCGTTTGTTTATTTGTTTTGTAATTTCAGTTTATCGTCGCCGTTTAGCTTTTTTAAAAAAAAGGTAATTTGTGGACGATATTCAAACCCTCAACACAGAAAGAGCGCTGTTAATGAGATTATATAACATAAAGCTTGGAATGTAAAGTTGTGTTGTTTGTTAAATATGTCCAAATTGTTATGTCCAAACTGCAAACTTGAAGTGTCTTAAGCCTGCATGTAACAGAGAAACGTGGTGGTAAGTAGATCCTACATATTAAATTAACTAGTTTTTGCCTCATTATCATAGAGAGCATTTACATTTCTATTTACTAGAGCTTGTTCTTTTGCCCCCTGCGCTTTTCTTCTTACTCCCAGGCTTTTAAAAATCATGAAATCTTTTGCTTTAATCATTAGATGCATACATGCATATCTTGACTTGTAATAAAACATTAAAACTTTCATATGGGCTTTCAATTTTTAGTATATCATTGTGGCTAATGGTGGAGCCTCAAGCCCTCAACGCTTTTTGGCTGGGACTGGCGTACTGCACGAAGCATAAAGCATCGATCTTCAGGTTTTGTAGGGTAGAGGGCCCCGCTAGGCGCTAACAATTTTCTAATTGGGCCCCGCACTTCCTAGCGCCGGCCCTGCGTACATCTGTCTCCTAATTGAAACCAAACAAATGCCGAAAAAGATAAGTTTTAGAACAAATGGTTTACGCGCCCCTTTTTTCCCCGTCCTATTGATCCACACAGGACGGTATGACGTGCTATTGATTACTTTAAATTTAAAGCTAAATTGCAGAGTACTTCTCGAATTATATTATTCAAATCGTAATTTTAATTATTAAATTCGATTTATCTCCGATACACGACGTGACAGAAGTGATCTTGCCCGGCCGCAGTCGCCACATGAGTGGAGCTAGAAAGCGGTTTATCTCCGATACACGACGTGACAGAAGTGATCTTGCCGGCCGCAGTCGCCACATGAGTGGAGCTAGAAAGCGGTTTATCTCCGATACACGACGTGACAGAAGTGATCTTGCCCAGCCGCAGTCGCCACATGAGTGGAGCTAGAAAGCGGAAATCGCAACAAGAAAGAAGAATCGGTAAAAATATTAGAGAATTAACAACTTTTTCTTCGGAAAGAACAACATGAAGATAAGAGTTACTGTTGAAGAACAGTCAGGAGAAGTGAAGAGAAAGGAACTTGACAATGTGTCTAGATCCTGGACTGTAACCGAAAACTTCAACACAAAAACAAAGCGCAGTTGACTTTCTGCTCAAAACAGGTTCCACCTATTGCCAGAATGAAGATGATGCCCTGGAAAATTCGTGCAGAGAGCAAAATAATCGAAATGGGTATTTTTTTTAAACATTATTTTGTGGAAGAAGGGTAAACAACAAGCTGTGCCACTTGTACTATTTACTACACTTACCCTCGACAGGAAACTTGTGCTTCTGTGCTGCAAGCTTCTCTTCTCCAACACTTCTGCTTTTGCTAGAGACTCTTTTAGCGATTGGAGTAATGCTACAAAACTTCTGAAACGCCACAAAAGCAGTGAAGAATATCGCAAAGCTCAAGTGGCATGGGTGTTAAGAAGTAGTCCCACACATTGCATTGACAATGAACAAGAAAAATCGGCAAGAAGTTGGAAAGAATTACTGGCGTTCAATGCTTCAACGTGTTAGTGATAGTTTTTAGCACCGTGTGGTTTGACTTCCACAGGGGATGACGAAATTATGGGTTCGCCACATAATGGAAATTTTCTTTAAGTTCGTTCTGGAACTTGGCTCAGTTTGGCCCATTCCTTGCTGAGCACATTGCAACACGTGGAAATTCTGGTCGTAGAAAGACAAGTTGCTTG
Organism: Bathynomus jamesi; assembly: GCA_023014485.1. Lineage (NCBI taxonomy): Eukaryota > Metazoa > Arthropoda > Malacostraca > Isopoda > Cirolanidae > Bathynomus > Bathynomus jamesi. The sequence continues at coordinate 401,004 of JAJOZX010003613.1, read as the reverse complement.
TCCTTTACAATTTGTAATGAGCTGATCCAGCTTATGGGTCAGCAAGTTGTGAACAGTGTGTGTGACGAAGTGCAAACAGCAAAGTAGTATTCGATTTTTGTGTATTCCATTCCAGATGCAAATCAAACAGATCAACTAATTTTCACTACGAGGTACATGAGTTTAAGTGGGAAGCCTGTAGAGCAATTTCTGAAGTTTTTGCCCAGCCTTAGCCATTCAGAAGAAAGCGTGCAAAAGTATGTGCTGAACACTTTAGCCGAACTCAGTCTCAGCATCGATGATTGTAGAGATCACAGTTATGACTGCCGCCAATATGTCCGGCAGATATGCGGGTTTACAGGCTCGCACACTGAAGATCAATTATCTTGCAAACTACATGCCCTGTGCAGCTCATTTGTTGAACTTAGTTGGTGTCACAAATGTTAGGTGCTGTTTCGAAGCTATAAATTTCCATGGCACGCTGCAGGGGGGGATATGCATTTGCAATTGGCTCAACAAAGTGATGAAATTTTCAGACTACCGGTCTTACAGAAAATGAAAATGACCGCATTTTTACATTGAAATCCTTGTCGACTGCCCGATGATATGGTCATGCGGAGTCAGTCAGTGAGAGCGCTGCGTTTGAACTATGATCAGTGTTGCGACATGTTCGTTGACATGTCAGATGATGTGGATGAAAAGGGCGAGACCAGACACACAGCTGACAGTCTTGCAAACAAACTGTCATCTGGAAACTAAAATCGTGTGCATTCTGTGGGACATAATTTTGCAGAAATTTCAGCAAAGCAACACGCAACTTCAAAGCATGAATATGGACATTCAAAGGACAGTTGTATTGTTTTCTTCGTTGGAGAATTTCATCAACCAAGTGAGAGAACTTTGATGCAATAGAATCTGAGGCAGAAATTCTTATGTCGGAGAATCATGCTGATGACACGACTTCTGAGGAAGTAGATCTGAGCCCTTCTGAAAATTGTGGAGTTCACACTTTCCTTGTGGTCATTAACCAAGTGCTCACATCTCTGCGCAAGACTGCATATTACCAGATTTGAAAGTACTGCTTCTGTCATCGTTGGCCTCAAAGAACAGTGATTAACTGAAGTGATGTTGACAAAATTATCCAAAAAGATCCAAAAAATGATTTGGAACCTGACTGTAAGGACGAATTTCTGCAATTTTCGTACTTTTTTACTCTTATCAACATTGACATTACACCACACAAGATGATGCAATGCATCAAATCACACGAAAGAGTGGAGGTCACCTTTCCAAATGTTACAACTGCTCTCCAATTTTTTTTTTTCCTTTGCGTGTGACAGTTTGCGAAGGCGAACGTTCGTTTTCAAAGTTTGCTTTGGTCAAAAATCGGCTACGCTCAACTATGAGGCAAGATCGACTAAATGCATTTGTTTCTCGGTCAGCTGAACCAGAAATCAGTCTCTCCAGTTCAATGACATCGTAGACAAATTTGCTTCAGAAAAATCCCCAAAGCAAAAATTTAAATTTTTAATTGCTTCTTTTCCTGTTCTTGTTCCACAAAGTATCAAATTTGCGTCACTACTGAAAATGTGATTTCTTTACCTTACATTTTTATTAACAATGACAGGTTTTATCCCTGTTGTCATTTATTCTGATATACACGGTTCTATTGAAAAGTTTTTTGTACTTAAGGGACAGTAGGTAGGTTCAAAGTCTTATTGAAAGCAACAAATTTAACTATATTTTATAATATTAAGGGGCCAAAAATTCTGGTTAACGTAGAGCCCCTTGGTAGCTTAATCCGATATATATATATATATATATATACACAAACTCAGAATGGTTCCCTGAGAACATTATATGTTAAACACAAACCGTGCATGGAACAAGGAACTCTTCTGGGAAAATTAAATCCACTATAGTCCGAATAAGTAATGGTAAATGACAAATACCATAGTTTTTTCTTTTTCATGATTTTAGCCCGACGTGGGCAACGGGTCTCTCGCAAAGAGATCCCATAAATATAGCTTCCCTCACCAGCTATCTGCAAAGCAGACAGGATCCAGCTTTGGGACATGGATCTAGGGTTAAAGCAAGCCTAGATCCCTACATTCAGAACCTCTATATAAGTAAAAGACTCGTTGCATTCACGTCGTGTTGAATAAATCAAAGAAAAAGGGGGTAACTATTGTATTTTAGCCAAAAAAACAAAACTTAAACCTCAACCGGGACATTGAGCGTCCACTTTTCAAGGCACGAAACACGTCCGTTTAGTATACACAAACTCAGAATGGTTCCCTGAGAACATTATATGTTAAACACAAACCGTGCATGGAACAAGGAACTCTTCTGGGAAAATTAAATCCACTATAGTCCGAATAAGTAATGGTAAATGACAAATACCATAGTTTTTTCTTTTTCATGATTTTAGCCCGACGTGGGCAACGGGTCTCTCGCAAAGAGATCCCATAAATATAGCTTCCCTCACCAGCTATCTGCAAAGCAGACAGGACGTGTTTCGTGCCTTGAAAAGTGGACGCTCAATGTCCCGGTTGAGGTTTAAGTTTTGGTTTTTTTGGCTAAAAATACAATAGTTACCCCCTTTATCTTTGATTTATTCAACACGACGTGAATGCAACGAGTCTTTTACTTATATAGAGGTTCTGAATGTAGGGATCTAGGCTTGCTTTAACCCTAGATCCATGTCCCAAAGCTGGATCCTGTCTGCTTTGCAGATAGCTGGTGAGGGAAGCTATATTTATGGGATCTCTTTGCGAGAGACCCGTTGCCCACGTCGGGCTAAAATCATGAAAAAGAAAAAACTATGGTATTTGTCATTTACCATTACTTATTCGGACTATAGTGGATTTAATTTTCCCAGAAGAGTTCCTTGTTCCATGCACGGTTTGTGTTTAACATATAATGTTCTCAGGGAACCATTCTGAGTTTGTGTATACTAAACGGACGTGTTTCGTGCCTTGAAAAGTGGACGCTCAATGTCCCGGTTGAGGTTTAAGTTTTGGTTTTTTTGGCTAAAAATACAATAGTTACCCCCTTTTTCTTTGATTTATTCAACACGACGTGAATGCAACGAGTCTTTTACTTATATAGAGGTTCTGAATGTAGGGATCTAGGCTTGCTTTAACCCTAGATCCATGTCCCAAAGCTGGATCCTGTCTGCTTTGCAGATAGCTGGTGAGGGAAGCTATATTTATGGGATCTCTTTGCGAGAGACCCGTTGCCCACGTCGGGCTAAAATCATGAAAAAGAAAAAAACTATGGTATTTGTCATTTACCATTACTTATTCGGACTATAGTGGATTTAATTTTCCCAGAAGAGTTCCTTGTTCCATGCACGGTTTGTGTTTAACATATATATATATATATATATAATTATTTTATATTATACTGCCGTATTAAGGCCCTAGAATTAAATATTAATAATTAGACTGCACTCGAACGAGATGTCAAGCGATGCCAACTGCGTATGGGTGTGTATGTGGTCACAAAACCATATACACATACCCACATAACCTGTACTGAACGGCCGCCTCTCTCTTCCACCATCTGGTTGGCATTGATAATGATCTCTTTATTGTTCAAAATTAAGATAAATACAAAGAATATACAAGTATAGCTACTTCCGCAAAGACCTATTCAGTACAGTAATTTGAAGTGCAATAGGCCTATCTTACGGACTGCTTATTCTGAGGCAATATGAACTGCCTGCCATGGCAAAAATTCCTTCTATACATTCTTCACAGTTTATATATAAATATCACAGCTCTCTTTATATATGTACATTTGTACAATAACTGACTCGGATTCCTCTTTTTAACAATTTAATACAATTTAACTTATTTCAACTGTAATGTCCTATCTGAAATATTAATAATACTAAAATCCAACTTTTCTGCAAATACTTCATGTTTATATGATGCGCCTCGGTGGTGTAGTGGTTTAGCGTCGCTGACTATGAATCCATTGGCCCCAGGATGAAAGAAATTGGTTGGTAGATAAATGGGTACCCTGGGTAGCCTAGTAATTAAGACGCTGGGCTGCTGGTGAGGCGTGGTTAGGATTCCACGTTAAGCTGTAGGTCTAAAGGTGGAGTGACAAACTTTTGTTAGAGTTCATATTCTGCATGATTTCCTTTCTGATCGTAGACCATTAGAAATATTAATTAACTTTACCAATTTATGCGCAACATGACTTAACAAGAACTCAATAGGTAAGAATAATCGCGTCGATTGGTTTAATGTTAATATGCAACAGAGAATAAATACAAAGACAGAACAAATCACCTCTTTAATAATTTAGAAATTTTGCATCTTGCCTGTAGTAATCCTTGCTCAAATGATTAATGGGTATAGGTATTATAATAAGTATTATAGTAAGATAGTATCCCTGTTAAGAGAAACAGGAAGCCCCCTGATTAAATCTTACAACTATCATACTAAGATTAGGACCAGTATACATGAATAGGTGTAGAAGTAGGGGTCAGTATGAGACGGCCATAAGGCGATGTAAACAGGAAGAAGAGTCTATTCGAGCATCAAAAGCTTGTGAAGCTCGCATAAATAACGATAATAACAAATTTTGGAAATTTGTTAAGAGTCAAACGGGTATCAAAAATGTCCTCCCTCCGACAATCGATGGAGTGTCGGGGGAGGATGAAATTGCAAAGCTGTGGAAAAACCACTACTCTAACGTTCTTAACAGTGTGAGTAGGAATAATCTTAAGATAGATTGCAGCGAATCGACTGTGGGAGGGACAAGGGAAAATACTTTGATATCATTTTCTGAAGTAAAGAGGTTAATTAAAGAGCTAAAGACTGGTTCTGCGTCAGGGGTAGATGACTTATCGAATGAGCACTTAAAATATGCCAATGACGTGTGTCTGCATATATCATTGCTCCTATCAGCCATGCTTGTTCATAGCTATATCCCTGCAGAGTTCATGAGAATATAATCTTGCCCCTGGTCAAAAATAAGTACGGAGACATTCTGTCCAGCAATAATTATTACAGGCCTATTGCTGTCGCTTCCTGCTTCTCGAAACTACTAGAAAAGCTCTTGTTACTCCGATTAAATGATTTCCTATGGACATCTCCTAATCAGTTTGGCTTTAAAAGGTCCCACTCAACTGACCTGTGTATCTATTAGGGATTGTTTCCCGGGATCCCGGTTGATTTTATGTGCGGGATATATCCCGGGATTTTTTCGTTCATCCCGGGATATCCCGGTGCTAATTACTTACATAATAATTAGTATATATAGTATAAATACCCTGTTTACACGATCATACATGTTGTCAATAGCAGCGGTCAATCACAAGCTCAATCAATTGCAAAGAACTTCTCCAAGGAGTTCGACATATTTGACGCAACTGGTGAAAAAACAGTTAACATAATCAAAATAATGAATGCTCTCGAGTCTATACCACCAACTAGTGTCGAAGCGGAAAGAGCTTTTTTAGCTGCAGGACTGTTTATAACTAAACTTAGAACTCGGCTGAGTGATAAGAGTGTGAATTGTCTATGTTTTCTACGTTCGTATTATAAGTCAAATTAGTTCTTTTAAATGCGCTATGTTTTGCATTTTCATATGTTTAGTTGTTTTCGTGTTTTTAAGAGCATGCTTATTCTTTACAAGGATATTATTCTTTACAAGTGTTGATTTTCTTACAAATAGCTGTCTTGTTGCACTCAACTGTCTTTTAAGCTAGTTATTTCACACTCATAGTTACCTAATGGAATATGTTTAAATAAATAAATGATGAAATCTTTATAATTTTTATATTAATTCCTTTTTAAAAGTATAAAAAATTTAAATACATATAAAATAAAAATCCCGGGAAATCCCGGGATCCCGGGACGAAGACAGATTTTATCCCGGAATCCCGGGATAAACAAAATGACTCAAAACGACAATCCCTAGTATCTATTAGTGATGTAGCGGATGTCATTTTTTTCACATCCGCGGATGCGGATGCGGATGAGGATGTTTGATTTCAACATCCGCGGATGCGGATGTCTACATTTTCGTTATTTTTTAGGATATATTCGAGATTTGTTGTGTTTAACGTATATAATAAGTTATTATATAGAGAGAGCTGTAGCTATACTGTAGTATAATTGATTAATTGTACAATAATTGCTGTACTTTTCTCTGAACATATAAAATAATATCAAGCATCTAACTAATATAGAAATCAATTAGTGAATTCGTCTGCAAATAAATTCGTTATATTTTGTTGAGTTTCAGCACCCCACCGACCTCTTTCCCCAACCTCCACCCTTATAGAAAGAGATCTTTAATTAGCTTGATAACTATTTATATTAAGTTTAAAGTTTTATTAGGCATATTTATAAATGAGTAATTAAAATAAAGTAAACTAAGATGTTCATCGTTTAATGTTCAAACTTAATTATAGGAAGGTTATGCTTAAGGAACATTAATTTTTCTGCCTTTTCTGCTGCCAGTCTGTTTCTCTTTTCATCATATATTAATCCAGCACTGCTAAATAATCTCTCGCTTGGTACGTTTGTTGGAGGACAGGCTAAATGTTTCCTTGCAAGTTTACTCAAGTATGGATAGATATTCTGCGTATTTTTCCACCAACTAATAGGATTGTCACATGCAGCCAGGCGTTTTTCTTGGTGATAGCTCTCGATCATTTTTACTACATCTTTTGACATCGCGTAGGTCTCGTCATTGCTGCTTGACTCAAGAAACTGAGAGACAGATTCTGTGATAGATTTGCTTGTTGAAGGTGTTGGTTCTGTCACTGAACTTTTATTCTTTTGGTGGGTGGCGAAGCGACAGATTCAAGAGATTGAAGCTCTTCAACTGCTTTGCCAAGTGATGATTTAACTCGTTCTAATGTACTAGGTGAAAATAACTTAGCTTTGTAACGTGGATCTAAGTAGGTTGCAAGAGAGTAACTTCATACAAGAACAGCCTCTCGTCTTGTCGCTTGCATCACTTTTGCGCACAATGAATTAGTTCTATTAATATAGTAGAATTTCATAATTTCCGCTTATTAATGACGTTTTATCTCAACGGTCCACATCCGCACGACATCCGCAGCCAAAGTGCGGATGCGGGTGCGGATGCGGATGCCAGAAAATGTGCGGATGTTCCGCGGATGCGGATGCGGATGTGACCTACATCACTAGTATCTATGTACTTAAAGAAACAATATCTAAATACATTGACAGTAATTCAACTATTTATAGCTGTGTCCTAGATATAAGTAAGGCATATGATAGGGTCAGTGATGGGCATCGATACATGAAAATCGCTAAAGCGATACCGATACATCGAATGAAGAACGTCTTAGGCGATACCGATACGCCATACTTTCTAGATGTCTTAAGCGATACCGATACCGATACATGCATCGCCGGTACATTTTTATAATTATTCATTTAATATGTAGGTATTAGATATTATTGTTTATACTAGTAATTTGTACGCACTGTAAGTAAAATCAACGACATTTTAATGGGTTTTATAGATGTAAATAAAAACAATTGCTTTATTTAATGAAAGTATGTTTTAATTTTGTAGGATACATGAATGACTGAAAATATTACTAACAATTAAAAATAATTACTATTACCCTTCAAAAATACCAGCTGGCTAAACATCTGTCAGACAATCTATTCCTTTTTGGAGCGTGAATGTGACCAGCCAAACTAAACAACCGTTCTACAGGAGCAGAGGATGGTAGTGGTGTGTTATACTTCAGGAAGACCCGTAGAATTCCTGGGTACTGCCTCAGAGATTGGAGAGAATGACTTCCGTCACCCAGATACTGTAAAACTTCCATCTCAGTGGAATCTTGGGTTGCAGAGACATTAGTGGAAGCAGAGTCATAACAGAAGAAATCATCTGCACTTCCGTCAGATGCAGCATCACTTAGTTTTTGCTGGGGGGTCTGCTCGCTGAGGCTCTTAACAGCATTAACCAACATTTCTTGAACCCTCTTTTTGACAATGTTAGTATTAAATTTGCCTTTTATTGTCATCCACTTTAACTTGAACAGAGGATTTGAAGACGATGCCAGTATTGCTGCTTTACACTCATGCGACGCATCAAGGCACAGAAACTTTTCAAACCGCTTAGTGAACCCTACTGTGACTGCATTGAGAAGTGGCTGACAATGACGCAATGCCTCCGAATTTCTGCCATTTATCCTCTCAAGTCTAAGCTATGGAATTCTTGGTACGAAAACGTCTATCTGTAGCTTCACTTAACTTCGACATTACAGTTTCATTTCTAATCAATTGTATATATTTCTATCCTTGGTATGTGAACTGTCATTGTATTAATAATATTTGCAGTGGTGGGCACGCGCAACAATTTTTGTAGCGCCGCAACCGCAACCGCAACTCTGCTGAAATAGTTGCGCCGCACGCGCAAGCGCAACCCTTTACAAAAAGTTGCGCCGCAAGCGCAAGCGCAACCAAAAATGTTGCGCCGCAACTGCCCACCTTTGCATTTAACGTATATCTGCAGTGGTGGGCACGCGCAACAATTTTTGTAGCGCCGCAACCGCAACCGCAACTCTGCTGAAATAGTTGCGCCGCACGCGCAAGCGCAACCCTTTTCAAAAAGTTGCGCCGCAAGCGCAAGCGCAACCAAAAATGTTGCGCCGCAAGTTGCGCCGCAACTTTTTGCGGCGCAACTGCCCACCTTTGAATATTTGTCATATGTCTCCCAATAAACCTTTTCATTTTCATTTACCTTCGTCAGAATGAACAATTCGGGCGGAAGCGAAACCAAAGTTATATAGTTCCGTTTAATTGTTGGAAAAGGAACCCAAAAATGTGCGTAATGTAAGTGATAAGTTGCCAAAATATTTGGTTTTGGATAACAATAAATCTTATAAATTTTGGTTTAAACAAAAAATATTCGTGAACAAAAGGATTAAAATAAGTTAAATAATTTCTGTAAAACTTAGTTTGTTTTGAGTTCGGTTCTCAATGAACCGATTCAATGGTGCAGCTCCTCCAGAAAGGAGCTGCGCAATTGAATCGCTCCTGGAAGTCTGCAGGAATATTTCCAATGGTTTTGCCGTTGCGTGGTTGCTCATGGACCCAGGTACTAGCCAATATGCGTTGTTCAATCGTATAGTTGCTGCTATCACTCATTTCAAATGAGTCTGAAAGCGTTACGTATTTCACTGGAGTGACGAGACATTGTGGACACCCTGTACAGTAAAATTTTATTTTTTAATTAAATACCATAATTTATATGAAGATGTGCTTTTAAATATTTTTCCATTATTCCAAACATCAGTTCCTTCGTAGCCTTGATATTTCGAGTATGAAGTTGGGATTTTTGAAAGTAATAGTTATCATGTCTTAGATTCCTTGAATGGTTTGCTTGGTTTTTTTTAATACGTGTTGAATTGAATTGAATAACCGTTTGTTGATAAAATAAATACAGTACTTTTACAATTTAAAATGACAAATAATTATAAGTTGGACTATTTATTTTATTTAATTTGGCCCTTAAGCTTTAGGCTTTATTAGGCTCTTAATTTTGCATAATTAATATAAACACGTCCCTATAAAATACTTTATGAATATGTAAATAGATCTTAAGTATGATAGTTTTAAAAATTTGAACATGGTATTTGTTTGTTCTCAGTTGATTTAAGCACCTCGGTATAAGATTCTGATAATTTCATTACGCAATACCTCTAAAGACAGATAATATAATAGCTTGTTTCCTCAAACTGCTAAGTTATGTAGGATGTATGAGGGTGAGTAATCGTGTAATATAGATTGAGCAACATTATTTTGCAATGCGATATTTTTAATTTATACAAATGAATTCTGACAGTTTATCGGATGCGTTCGATATTCCCTTTGGAAGTTATTTTCACATCTAAAAGTATAAACTCGATACTTTTATCTTCTTTACTCTCCATATTATTGCATTATATATACACGCATATTTAACCCTTATTTCATAATAATGTTAAACTATACCAAGGTCATGAAAATGTAATGGTGGGGATTGTTTAACCTCTTTCGCAATATCCAAGGCCATATGACGAATCTCGAAATAACTTCACTGATCGACGGGAAGTGGTGTTACGACACTGGCCACAATGTGTCCCATACAAGGTTATGAAATAAAGGTAAACCCCCACCATTTCTTCCAATTGCCGATCGAGTAAAGCGAAAACCTTAAACGTCCCTCCAAATTTCTAGCTAAAGCAGTGTTTCTCAAACGGCAGGTCGTAGTTTGTTTACCCCCTGTAGTTGTGATTTTGGAGGGGGGGACAAAAACCAAAACCTGCTTCATGAATTTGTTTACCCCTATAGGATGATAAGGGGTCACGCCGACCTAAGACCCTGATAGGGGGTCGTGGGAAAAATCCAACTGAGAAACACCGAGCTAAAGACATAAGTCGTACGAAGTCGGGTATTGTCCCGTTGAGGGCTTTAAAAAATTCTCGAAATGAGTATGGTAGAGGACTCCTCAAAAAGAGCCGCAGACGGAAAAGGAACATAGGGAGTTTTAGGGTCCGAGCTTGTGGAGGAAGAATCGATGGGCGCTGTGGATTCAAAAGACCCCAACTACGATGAAGAAAATATGGACAGCAAAGACGTCAAACTCGTTGATTTGAGAAAGGCAGCTGAAGAAATTGGGAATAAAGTGTAATCTAGGATCGTACTAGATTACTTCGACCACAGTGACACTAACGAAGTGATGGTTTCCTTGGAGAAACTAAAACTTTAGTTTCTCCGTCACGTGGTGATCACCGCTGCCATCGAAGTAGCCATGGACAACAAGCCTTCCCACAGGGAAATGATCAGCTCCTCCTCGCCGATCTCTACGGTAATGTCCTCTTCGAAGATTATTGTGTGTTAGCCTTTGTCCACCTCTTAAACAACCTGAACGACCTCATTCTCGACACTCCGGATGCGCCAACCATCCTCGGCAATTTCATCACTCAATCTATCGCCGATGACTGCATTCCACCCAAGTTCCTCCAAGGATACAAGGGTAAGCTCGCGTGCGAACACACGGTAAAAGCATTTTCGAGAGCCGATGGTCTTCTCTCGATACGACACGGTCTGGTGAGACTGGACAACGTTTGTGGGGTGGAAGGAAAAACCCGTCCCATGAAGCAGCTTGTGAAGTTGGTTCTTTTGTTGCAGGAGTACCTCTCATCGGCGGACATTGCAGCGGCGACGCGATGCCTTCAATAATTGAAAGTGCCTCATTTCCACCACGAAATGGTATGAGGCTGTGAATATGGGGTTCGAACGTATGAACGAACGCACCACCAAAATTACGCGTGACCACCTCTCCTCCCTTTGCAATTCCATCATCATCACACCCAGGGCCGCCGCTTCCATTAGGCGAGGTTAGTAAATGCTAAGGGCGCCAAAGATCTGGGGGGCGCCAGCGCCTCCCGCCCTGTGCACGTCTGATAGTATTATGTAAGAACAACATGGAAAAAAATAATGAAGGAATGAGAAGCATAGACAAATGATGAAAGGTTGTACGACGTATCTACACCAGTTTAGCTTGACTGATATTTACATAATTAACTTATTCATCTTATTGGGTCATTATAGAACTTTCACTATCACGACCTTTAACCCTTTAGGGACGGAAGTCGTAAATAAGCGATTTAAAAATGTTGCGCGCACAAACGGGAGTTGTCAATAAGCGACTCGGCTTATTTACGGCTTAATATGAGTTCCGGGAATCGTCAATAAGCGAATAACTGTTTTTATGTGACATATGCCCTTCTTGCTTGGAAAAAACAGTAGATATGTCCTTTTTGCACGCATATTTTAGCACTTTTGAGCGTTCTGATTTGTTACTACATATGCCTCGCTTTACTCGCTGTTTTGATTGGTCATGACACTTTCTTGAACTGTGAAATGATTTTATAATTTTATAATAAATGTATGTATTAGCAAATTAAAATAGATCAGTGTAAGGCAAATAGTTTCTTCAATATGGTACCTTGATTACTTTGTGGGCAAACCCAATCGTGAAGTGGGAGGCGGGTGGGGGCGCCAGCTGCAGTCCTGCTAAGGGCGCCAAATAGGCTGGCGCCGGACCTGATCACACCGAACCAAATGAAGGAGGGATTCTTCAGGATTTACGAAGATATGTCCCAGATCTGTCTGGACGTGCCTCCAGGTTACTCTATTCTGGAAAGATTTGTGGACATGCCAAAGGGCCAAAATCGTCAAGGCTGAAGTTTAAAGAAACCCCCCACCAGAGGCTGAAAGCGCTTTGCGTGCGAAGGCGACGGAGGCAGAGTGAAGGACCACGTCTACTTCTAAGAGAAAATTGCCATTCCATTACATTCGATTTGGTTAGTGGAATACGAGTGTGATTATTTAAGATACGAATCCTGTCTGAATTTTTCTCTCAACTTTGTTTCTTTTCCCGATTTTCTTAATTTTAAAAAACATTAAAGTGATAGATTCATTGACTGAATCCATGGCATCAGTTTCAAAAGATAACCTCCTTTTTACCTTTTCTTTGTCTGAATTCTTGTCTTGTATGCTTAATAAGAGAGAATTTATTTGCATACATTAAAAGACGAAGTTACAAAACGGTACAATGACTATAGAAGTTTTGGAAATTTTGTATATAGGATGCATTATCCCCTTGCAGTATCCCTTTGCATCGCTTTTTCACCTCCCAGTCGTAAGCTTAATTGTATAAAAAAGATATAAAAGAACAGTTCATTTTTGTCGTAGATCATAAATACATTTGTTCTTCATTGTCGATTTGTTCATCTCCTTCGATCGCAAGACGTGAAAAAGGAAACTTTAACTTCTCTCTTTTCTTAATGATTTTTAGTTATTTTAATATAGAATACATTTTTATTATTTTTTAATTGTTTGTAAGATAACATTCGTTGAATGAATCAAATTATTCATAACTGGTAAACTATACGAAACGTATATTTTACCCAGGTTATGAATTAAGGATTAACTTTATTTTTTGTTTTTTCATTTATGTTGGCGTCTATAAGAAATTAAAAGTAAGATAATTTATTTGTATGAAGCTAATGTGTATATATATAATATATATAAGCTCCCTCTTTGTTCTTGAATAGAGAAGCGAAGTCGTTATCAGATATGAGGAATGTTGTCATCTGCATAATAATAATAGTGATAATAATAATTGTACTGTCATTTTAAACTGATTATTTGCAGAAAAACACGAAACAACTGAATTCGCATAATTTTTTATCCATTTTATTTACAGTTATGGTCTGAGGACATGCACTTTACTTAATGAAGTCATACTACACGAATTATTATTATATGCCAAACAGATTATCATTCTATAACCTTGGTTTTGCTTCCGCCCGAATTGTTCATTCTGACGAAGGTCAAGTTTGTCACTCCACCTTAAAACTACAGCTTAACGTGGAATCCGAACCACGCCCCAATCAGCAGCCCAGCGTCTTAACCACTAGGCTAACCAGGGTACCCATTTTTTTACCAACCAATTTTTTTGTGTGGAAGGATGAACAGGTGAGGTTTGCTGCGCGCCGCCTGTTATCACTGGGTCTCGATTCTGGGGCCGATGGATTTGTAGTCAGCGACGCTAACTACTACACCACCGAGGCGCATATATATATAATAGGTATATATGTGCGTGTGTATTTCGAGGACACCAGTTTTTTTAACCCCTTATTGGCCGAAAGTTGATGACGTAGATGACTAACCAACCTGAAACAACCACCTAACCTAGTGTAACTTAACCGGATGTAAGAGTCGCCCTGATTTGTCCCGAAGTATGAAATGGGCACTGAAATCGGTGTCCCCTAAACTTATATATATGTATATCGTCTAAACAACTCCTTAAATTTAATTCTTATACTTAATTTCTTTAAATAGGTATTTCTCAATCTGCTGTTCATCGGAGCTACATTGTCGCCTTGTCGTCGATCAGCGAAGTTAAGTTAAATTCGGCTTAAGTTGTAGATAGATAGGTGACCTTCCTCCGCTTTCAAATAATGTAGCGATCTACTGTAAAATTGTGTCCTCCCCTCCGTCACATGACTTTTCCTGTTACTTAAGGAGATTACCCCCTCACCCAAAAACACACACACACACACGAACTATAAAGGAAATTAAATCATTTTCTAAAAGTTTTAAAACAGTTAGAGATTGAGACGGTTTTGAATTATTTTTACTCTTCCATGTATATACACACAAAATGGAAAATTTGTGTAATGCATAAATATTAAGTTTAGGTAGTAAAAAAATTGTATCCCCAATCTCGTGTAGCCTAACTCTGACGTAAGACTCACCCTGATTGGTCCTACAGATTATAAATGGACGGATCACCGAAATCGGATCTTTTCCGTTTGACTGCCGCCATTGAAACATAGCCTTCTTTAGTTAGCTTTATAAGGCTAACTAACAAAAATATCACGACCTAACCTAACCAATCGTCAAGGTCGTACAGTTGACCTAACGATTGGTTAGGTTAGGTCGTGATATTTTCGTTAGTTAGCCTTATAAGGCTAAGTAAAGAAGGCTGGGGGCACTCACCTCTTATGTTTCAATGGCGGCAGTCAAACGGAAAAGATCCCCGAAATCTGGTATTAATATTATCCATGTGATGCAGTTTGAACTATATACCGTCTGTGATAGACCTATGATAACTTTATCGACGAGTTATTTCGGTGACTTGTTAACCTCGCTTTACGTAACCTATGTCATCATAACTTTGTTGATAGCATATCACTTCGATAAAAGGTCATGAACGTTCTAGTTAGATACTTTCAACAAGAAACAAGACACGCTCATTTTTACATATGCAACCAAAAGTTTAAAAAATTTTATTTGTACATTATTTTGGTTTTGGTTGTAAAATGTATACTGTACTGTATATTATAAAGTTGGTCCCTTTTTATTTTTATTATAAACTGCAAAGCATACATAGTGTGACTGTATATTTTGCAATTTATAAATCAAACTAAAAAGGGGAGAAACCTTTATAATTAGCTGGTGTATGTTACAGGGAATCTGTGTAACTAGGGATTTTATGAAATCCCTGAAATGTTGAGATTTCACGCAAGGTTAAGTCGTGATATTTTCGTTAAACCTACGGTTAGGTCAACTGTACGCCCTTGACGATTGGTTTAGTTACAGTTAGTCGTGATATTTTCTTTAAAACTAACGAAAATATCACGACAACCTTGCGTGAAATCCCTGAAGAGATTTCATGAAATCCCTAGTTACACAGATTTCCTGTAACATACTGTATATTGAAGGAAGTGTTAAAAAAAAAAGAAATTTTGAAAAGTAATAAATAATTTTTGTTTTTGAAATTTCAAATAAAAGAAAACGGATGTTTTTTATAAATTTAAATTTTATGCATAACAGATTGTAACGGTTTATTCCTATAAATAAATGTTTCGAAAGCTGAAATAATGAAAATAAAAAATATTTATATTTAGTACAGTTACATCATGTTAAAACTGTCAAAAATAATCCGTTACGTGAATATATATTCATTTAATAGGATTTATAAGACTTGAACAAGGATGCTATTCAAAGAAAATAATATTATCAACACGCGGTTACGTTTAAAAATAATGGGCTTGAATATTTAGAAGGTGACTTTCAATAGTTGAAGTAATTTCTTAGCTACCTTAAAACCCATCGATATTCATTGAATACTTAATTAAAATCCACGTGAATTTTTTCCACGTGACGTATGAGACCGCGGTTGGGTCGCCACGCTTTCTATGACGTCATTTGCAAGTGCCAACTCCATTTTACAACCTGTTAGAGTTTTAACGTTCCTGTAACAAAGATCTTGAAATATTATAAAATACAAACTACATTACTAAATACTAACAGATAATAAATTATATTCTAAACCTTTAATTTGAATAGGCCTAAAATTACAAAGGAAGTTTGGCAACTTATAATAGGCAAAATTTCTGATGTAGCTGGTATGAAATGTCCATCGATCAAGTTTAGACCGACATTTTCAAATGACGGTTTTTAAATATAAAAATAGAATAATTCGTGTTCTGCATGAACATAAATTTTGTAGTAGATGTACTTTACGATTACTGATAATCTTTGAACAGTTATATAACATTTAAGGGGTTATAAGTACGATAAACTCAAACATCAATAACTACTGTCGTTCAATACTCGGACGAGACATAGACGGTAATGTAGGGGTGTGGCCATTATAAGCTCCACCTCTTACGTCACTTTACTCGCTCATGATTGGTGGAAGGAATTGTTGTTAACTTCGGGGATGTATTGTTGATATTGGGTGTGGATCGTAAATGAATTTTAACATAATATTTTTGCAATATTTTATTTGATTTGAGTACTGTATATAATGTAGTTTAAAGTTTTTATGGTATGCGTATAATTTTACAAAATTTGAAGTAAATCTGAAGAATCAAACTTTAAAAATTAATCATGTATGTTTGAAGCTCATCAGGATTAGACACGTGGGTTCGTTATATCACGTACGAGAATTGCGAGTCGTATGGTCAAACTGTTTTGGTTCTGCCGCGCCATCTTCACCTCAAATTTGTTTACAGATATTTCTTTATGTATTAGTGTATATTCGTCCTTTATTAAATTTAATATAAGAAAACAGAAGACATGAGTCTAGAGTTATTGTTGAATGCAGCAGAGTTTATCGAACAACAAGAGAAAGAAGTAATTAAAGGTAAGAAAGAACTGTCACTGGCCCTAAGCTTATCTGTTGTAACTGCCTAGAACAGAGGATAAAAATTTAACGACCGGCTGAATGTGTAAGCCAAGGCAGAAAGCGTCGAAAGTTTAGCATTGTGCAAAATAATATACGTATGCAGCATATTCCGAATAGTTTTTCATTTTGACGCTATTTATTAATTTTATTAGTTCAGCAGAATGTACGCTTTTGCCTACGGTAACCTAGGCCATCGGTTATGACGGTAGACTAGCTGGGACTTGAATGGACTGCAAAGTTTAGTATGGAGTTACTGTCGCTGAGGCGAGTAGGCCAAGGTTAAATTGTTTAAGAAACGAGGGTTCGAATACTTGAAGATCTAGGACTAGACTTGGTTCCAGTGTACTTATAAGCTTCGTAGCCTATGCGGTAAAAAAAACAACAGGTCCTATTTTGTAGTCCAGGCTGTTCAATGAAATTAGCATAGCTTATAGCGTGCTTAAGCCTATCACTATAAGAGGCACAACCTTGCCCTAATTAGAAATAGTAAAAATAGTTCTCCGTTATCATATAGGATCTAGGCTTAGGTTACGTAGCTTAGGTCCAGATCACTCTGATATAACTGACTTAAGGGTAAGTTCAGAATCGAAATATAAATAGGCCTAGTCCTGATCTGCCATGGATTTAGTAAAATTTAATTCCTGACCATCTGTAGTTATATTAAAGTTAATACAACTCAGACTGTTAGGCGTACACCTTGCTAATTTTTAATGCCATTTGTGGTAATGTTGGCTCTCGTGCGTTCAGCGTCCCATATTTTAATAAAAACTTAAAATTACTACTACTAAAAGAATGAATTAAGGCAACTCGCTTCAACATATCTTTTAGCTTCATATTAAGCATACTCATTAAGAGGAGCCAGCCTAATACCCGCTTAAAAAGGTGCTTAAATCATCTGATACTTATTTTACAGCCGTTAAATATGTACCACCATTTGTGAAATTTCTACACGTGCATGACACTCGCGGGCTTGTGAAGAGTTGCCATGTATGCCAATTTGGCAGTTTGTTAAGATATGACCGTTAATTTCTTAAAAAAATAGAAAAACAGTAGTAGCAAAAATTACACATTGTTAAACTCGTATAAACTATTATATTATTCCATATAAAATATGAGAAGTCTGTTTCTATTACTGAAAATATCGCATTGTTCACCTTTAACAGCAGCGTTATCAATTAGGAGGTTGCAAAGTCGAAGCTAACACGCGAGAAAAAAGAAAATAATAGAATAAAAAATTGAAGGAAGTCATGGCTTAATCCCTATGTTGACAGGCTATTAGTAATTACAGCATTTTAATTTTAAATTTACATAAAATATAAATATATAATGAATTTGTATATATGTTATTAATTTAGTATGTAATATTCTCGCGTAGGTCTAAATGATTTATATTTTGTAATAATAATAATAATAACAGAAGCAACGAAACCTTTGGCATCAGGCAGAAGGGGTTCTCTGTTGATGGAGATTGTTCGTTTGCATGTTGGTTCAAAAGCACTGAAAAA
Source organism: Bathynomus jamesi (assembly GCA_023014485.1). Classification (NCBI taxonomy): domain Eukaryota; kingdom Metazoa; phylum Arthropoda; class Malacostraca; order Isopoda; family Cirolanidae; genus Bathynomus; species Bathynomus jamesi. Next base: position 382,756 of record JAJOZX010003613.1, on the reverse strand, counting down.
AGCCAATATCGTTTAATGCGTAGAAAGTCCAGAAAATGGTAGACCCGTTCAAGAACTGACCAACGGATTAATATTTTTACTAAGAATTACTGTTTAAAATAAGTTAAAAATAGGGTCAGTCTGTTGGCTTTTACGATGCATAATTAAAACATTTTTAAAGCTTATGGTTCTTAAATATGTGCTTTTGCTTCCTGACCGGGTGTACGTACCTATTAAATAGCCACTAGGCCTACTACTGGCCCTTTTTTTTCAATAAAAAGCCCCTTAAAAACGAATTTATTAATTCTTTACACTTTCAGCAGTTCATTTAACATTTTTTTTAAATGTTAATAATATCGGAGAATAACCTTAACATTTTTATCTGACGTCCTTAAAGTTGTACTGCAACCTTTTCATAAATTTAGAAATAATTGCCTTCTCTCAATGTCCTCCAATGTTAAAGTACCATATTAAAATTTGTTCATGGAGCATTTTCTCACTTTGTACATTTCGCAATGGCTAAAGTTTTATAGTTGATCTTCTCTCATTTCATTAGAGAAAAAAGTAAATTCAAACGCAGACAACTTGAAAAGGCATTTTTTAAGCTCTAAATTTGTGTGTAGGCTTTATATAATTGTATAATGGCTTTGTCGTAGATTCAGACATATACATCCAAGCGGGGAACTCTTACATGGCGTAATAAAATAGGGCCTAGTATACTTCAACTTAAAATGCTAATGAGCGCAATTAGAACTTAGTATAGAATTTATCAATTACTATTATCATCATCAACACTTGGTTTGGAAGTTACTGTACCAATCAGTTACTTCTTTCAATGTTTAATTTTATAGAAAGTTAAAAACTGATTTTACCACTTATTCCAATATAGAGCCATTGTACTCAGTCATAAAAGGAATTGTTCACTTTGGGTAAAAATTTGTCTGGTATGTTTAATAGTGTGTGTACGCTTCTCTACCTTCCTGTTCTCTCATAGGGACAGTTTGACCCTCTCCCACAGTGGGACCCTGATGTCCCACCGGAAATAATTAATATATATCGTACTAAAATGCAACTTTTCTTTAACTGTTTTACGAGTTTAACATCGGTTTAGTTTCGTTCGAAGAAAAAGAACGCGAAATGTTTGTAATTTGTAGCTATGAAGAAAGACTAAAGAAGCTTGACTTGCCTACACTAAAGTTTAGACGTGCTAGAGGAGATATGATCGAATTGTACAAGCTGACCCACCGTATTTATGATCAGGAAGTCTCGTACAACGACAGACCATAATTTCAAGCTTTATAAAACCAGATTTAGCAGGAAACTGAGGCAAAATAGTTTTTCCCTAAGAACAGTAGACTCCTGGAATAGTCTGCCTGCTCGGGTGGTGAATGCTCACAGTCTGTGGTGTTTTGAGAGGCGTCTGGATAAAGCAGTGGGCAGGCTGGGAGATGAAGTTTGTATATGAAGCTTCATTCGGAGCAGTGGGAGACACTACCACCACCTGCCAAGACTGGAGGAGGAATCCGACAGTGATCTGGATACAGAGGTCTAACGACCTGCCTCTAGAATCTACATAAGATAAATTTGATACGTTTTGGTTTAATGAAGAAAATATTCATGAACGAGTGTGGTTACTAGTAGGCTAATACCGTATACGTAGGTCTAGGTCTTCAGGACTAAATCTGAATAATTATATTCTTTGCAATAAAAAATGTAAGTAATCCTAGATGCCAGTGAAGCGCATACCTTACTCGAAAGTGGCATTTCTTTTGTCGTATATATAAGAAATTAAGACGGCCATCTGTAATGAATTTTTATTTTTTCCTAAAGTTATTTTGTAATAAACTGTACTTTCAAGGTACACGAAGACTTTGTAGACTGTATTGGCAGATACTGAATTGACTGATCTATTAAAGTTAAAATAGGGTATTTGTCTAGTTAATTAACAAATAATTTACCATGAAAAATTTGCCATGCGCGTGGGCCTACGTTGTTTCACGTTACTGACCGTAAACTCATTCCTGCCTGTTCTCATGCGGGTTATGTTAATTATTCAGGGCCTAGTTTTACTTTATGTAGATTTAAATATGTGGGCTAAATTACCGAAATTAATTATCCTTTAACGCTTGATACTAAATGAATGAGGAACTATGCTTCGTTCCAAATTTGAAACCAGGCCGATGTTGTACAATAAAGGATACTAGAGTTTTTCTTTCAACATTTATTTCCTTAGGCCTGCCCTTGTTAATTTCTTTAAACCTTTTGTAGAGACTTCCTGTTCCTATTTAATTCCCCACCTCCCTCCAAGAAGTGCAATGACTAATTCAATCAACACAAAAAAAGGAAAATTTTGTGCCCAGAGTCTGTATCTAAAATTACTTGGTTAGTAATATGAATCTCATTGGCTATTAGCGTAATTATATTTTTTTGTAGCAAGACATGATCTAAAGGTAGACTAAGGCCTATAATTAAGTTGGTCAACGGACCTCGACGGGTTTGTTGCAACTGCACAGTGATACGAAATGCGGTGTGCAATATAAAAAAATTATATCTCATAACTCCTAAATGTACATAGTGTTTTAATGCCGTTTAGAATGACTCTTGATGTACATAATTGTGAAGGGATCCTACTGAAATGAAGTCGACGACGTATTTAGGCTATGCGTATTTTATCATACTTTTGGCCTGGTCCCATATATTTACGTTCGGTAATAGGGTCTGTATGATGGCTTTTGAACGTTAATAAACCTGTCTTGTAGCTAATGTAATTAGAAGAAGCAGAGTACTTTAGGCGTACGCCTTATAAAACAAAAAGTAAAATTCATTACAACTTAGGTCAAAGTTTTTGAGAGAGTTAGTAGGTTTCCCTGACGTCGAGGTTAAATAGGTTTAAGGCAAATCTTAGTAATAAAATAATTTTCTAACCTTATCAGTTTTAGGGGGCTAGGTTGTAGTCGTGTGGTTACACCGCCTCCCGTAAGATGAACAAAGTTAAGCGACATTGGGTCTGGGCGAAAATTGGCTGAGTAACCATCCTCTGCATTCAGATGATATAGTCACCCTTGGTTCTGATTCCACATTAAACTGTAGGTCCCTTTCGTCATATAACCCTTTCTGCTGTTTGTAAAAAGACTAAACGACGCAGTTAATATTATCAGTATGAATATTTACTCTGGGTCTGAAAGGAGATTCTGGCCTATATGTATAAATGTCGATTACGAGCCTACTTGATACCGCATATTTGTGCATATACTATAGGGCGTTTTATAATCTCGACAAGCCTTCGAATGAAGCATCTGCAATGTTTGATTTAATGTATTTTATACGCGTACATTAATGCTATTTAAAAAAAAACTAATGTTTTTCTTTTTATCTCGAACGATGTCCCATTGTTTCCTTTAGTGTCATAAACATCCTTATTTTTTATGTATTCGCTAATAGGGCCGCAAAAATTCCCGATGATACACGCGCACAATGCACATAGATGGTACTCCAATGCATCATTATCACGTGCGTCAGTATATAAATGGGCTTGTGTGCATTTTTTTTTTACGTAATCTTGTGTATTTTATACGATATGTTCTCATCGAATCTATTTTTATCTTAAAACACCACGCAGAATTTGCTTGTGGAAATGACAAGCAAGGAATCTATAACAGCTAAAATAAATTAATGTGAATTTATTACGAAAAGAAAATACTTCTGATGGCTTATAAAACTCCCTTTCAAGTTTATGCCCATGCACGCATGTGGGTATGTCAAATGCCTCTGCTGCATTGCGATTATCCGAAGGATATTTATCATTAGACCTTGATTGAAGCATCCTCGCACGGCCCATTCAAATGAATTTAAATTCTTCTCGTAGGCTGACCTAATTTACTGACACGTGGGTATTTTGACTGGTAGCTTACTGGGTATAGATGTATCTTAATGATATGAATTTTTATTGCGTGCAAATGTGTATTTTAACTTTTGGATTCTAACTGCGTAGTTACTTTCGCAGAAAACTGCGATGTTGGGGAAGGGTCGCACCTGGGATAGGCTGCCGTCAATTCATGGAAGTTTTCGGGTCGTTTGGGGGCTTCAATTCATTAGATTCGGGTATAGAACACCGTTATTCACTTTAATTGGGCAAAATTATGTTTAATTAGAAGTTACATTTCGACGGTCTTTGAATACGAGCTTATTTGGTAAAGCAAAGTTACTGTAAAGGTTTGTACATACTTGACAAATATTTAGGAGTGTGCTTAGAAACTTTTAGCATTTTATATATATATATATATACAGGCCCGGATTTAGCTATAGGCGAAATAGGCGATCGCCTAGGGCCTCGCTCAAGCCGTTTTGCGCGTTCTGTTCAAGTGATATTAATGATTTAGAACTCTATGAATAACTTGAAGTACTTTGCAGGTTTATACCTGAGAAAACAGATCTCGGAAATGCCCTTGTTTATATAGTGCAAAAACAACTAAGTGAGATTTATCCTAATGTTTATGTTGCACTTCAAATAGTATTAACCATCCCAGTTACTGTTGCTTCGGCTGAAAGAAGTTTCTCGCGTCTCAAACTTATTAAAACATATTTGCGTTCCACCATGTCTCAAGCGAGATTGCAATCATTAGCTATGTTATCAATAGGAAACGATATAACAAATTCATTAGATTATTCTCAATTAATTGAAGAGTTTAGCTCGAAGAAAAGTAGAAAAGCATTGCTGTAATATTCAAGGAGCATCTGAACCAAATATTAAAGCATTAATATTTAGCCTGATAAGTCGATCGCTCACTATTATAAAAAAGAAATGTCAACATCTCTTATACATCACATATGAAAAACGTTTGTATACTATGGAAAGTCATTACCTCTAATATTATATAAATCTTAGAAATCATTGTCTTATATTTTCGATACAAATCTTGATTCATATTATAATTTATACTTATTTGTATGGTTTATTTATATTTCTTATACAATTTCCATGCGTGATTATTTTGGTTTGGTTTAATTTTAAGTGTTGGCATAGTTCTGTCTTTGCGGGATTCTAATATTGCTGGTATAGTACCAATAATTAAGTCCATATTTTCATATATATATATAGGCCTAGGGCCTCGCAATTTCTAGATCTGCCTAGGGCCTCGCAACTTCTAGATCCGGCCCTGTGTGTATATATATATATATATATATATATATATATATATATATATATATATATATATATATGTCGTACATATGTGTACGTCACAAAATATTAAGGATTGAGAGACCGGCATCTAAATATGACTAATAATTCATAAGTCGTCATTTTCATGTAATTCGTATCTATATTTTGGTAACTGCTGACACAACATATGCGAGAGTTGTAGAAATAACCAATGATTACTTTAAACAAGGACTGTAACATCACCGTGAGGCAGTTGATAATAATGATGATGATGATAATTGGTTTAAAAAATGCACGATTTCTTTCACTAGTCGAGTGAGGGATACTGTGCTGAACTTTAAAAATCAAGCTTGGTTATAATGTGGAGTTGATTTTTAGAGGCAAGTTTATTTTAAGTACTTTAATTTTTTTTTGTAAGTGTTGTTATACTTAGGTGAATTTTAGAGAGACTGTAACTAAATTTTTTGTATCCTAGGAAATATATATATCTATTGTACATTGTAAAATATTTTGGGAGATATTTCGTTATGTTTTCAAACAGCGCAAAGAAATTTTTAAATTTATATTTTTATGGGAAAGTTTCTTTTAAAGTTGTTTAAAGTTATTCATGTATTTTATCTCGTGTTTCGAGTAGAGGAAAATGTAGAGATTTGGTGTTTATTTAATAAAAAAGTAAGTAAAAACACTGCGTTAGTACATTATATTTTCAGCACATTCTAAGTTTCTGAGTTTTGGTACTTCACTATTCAATATTTTGAATTTTTTCTTTGGGTATACAAACATGTGATTAGTTTCGTCATACATGGCCTTTGTAAATTTCCTGTTTTTTTTCTTGAAGTTTGATGAAGGATGTTTACCTTATTTGGTTCGACTTTAGTTAAATAGACCGAATACTTGTACCCTACAACCCACACGATATATATTATAGGTTGGAAACATAAAAGAGATAGCTAAGTAATTCTTTAAGTTTATATATATATATATATATATATATATATATATATGCCAGAGTAAAAAGAATATACCGGGTGTCCGAGAATTATCTGTACAATTTTTGGCTGTTATTAAAAGTCAACCATGAAGTGTAGAAATTCCAGTTTTGTCCCATTTTACAGAGAAACTCATTAAGTTTTTTCTGATAACAAGTTTTGACAAGTTTTTTCTTTTTTGTACGCGGGTGACAGATATTGATGATTTAAAAGCAAGAATCACAGCTGCTATTGAGCGAATTGATGTGGATATGCTGCAGCGTACATGGCAACATTTGGATTATCGATTGGATGTTTTGCGAATCACTGATGGTGCACATATCGAATGTTTGTAACAACGTTACTTTAATAAAAGAAACTTTTGAAAATACAGATTCTAAATAATCTTGTTTAAGAATTTTACGTGTGTTATCAAGAATTTTATTAAAAGATGAAATTGTACAGATAATGTTCGGACACACTGGAATTTCTAAAAAACTTGTCAAAACTTGGTATCAGAAAAAACTTAATGAGATTCTCTGTAAAATGGGACAACACTGGAATTTCTACACTTCATGGTTGACTTTTAATAACAGCCAAAACTTGTACAGATAATTCTCGGACACCCGGTATATATATATATATATATATATATATATATATATATATATATATATTCTTTTTACTCTGGCACCTGGCCAATAATGTCCCCAACAGCTTTACTTCTTCTTTCCCTCCTCTTTTTCATTCTGACGACTTAGTTACTGCATCGTCTGCTGATAAAACTTGAACTCTTTGCTTAAACTTTTGCCTCCACCTCAAACTCTCCATCTCCTCCTCCCTCTGACTCAATTATGTCTGAAATTAGAATTTCTTCCAAAGGTGTTTTTTCTGCCCTCTCTGGGCTCAACTCTAGGAAGCCGTACAGTCCTGATGGTGTCCCTCCTGTTGTTCTCACGAACTATGGTTCTGTGCTGGCACCTGCCTTGGTAAATTCTTTCGTCTTTGTCTTTCAACTGGTACTTTTCTTTCCTGCTGGAAGTTTGCTTTCATTCAGCCTGTCCCAAAGAAAGATGACCGCTCTCAACCCTCCAACTATTGTCCAATTGTTGATTTCTGGCTTTTCTAAAAAATTTTATTCTATCCTTAATAGAAGGATGCTTAGACACCTCTGCTCACATTTTTCTTTCAGATCGTCAGTACGGGTTCGGCAAGAGACGCTCTACTGGCTATCTTCTTGCATATATCTCTGACTCTTGGTCATCCTCCTTTCGGGGTTTCGGTGAAACCTTTGCCATTGTGCTAGACATATCTAAAGCTTTTGATAGTCTGGCACAAATCTTTTAATTTCTAAACCCCTCCTTCAGTTCCTATCCATCTGTCTGTGCCTTCACCTCTAATTTTCCTTTCTGACCGATCTGTAGCTGCGGTTTTAGGTGGCCACTTCTCCGAAGGTTATTAATACAGTAATGGTGTTCCTTAGGACTCTGTCCTGTTCCCCATTCTTTTCCCTTTATCAATGATCTGTTAAGTCGCACTTCCTGTCCTGTCTACTCCTATGCCGATGATTCCACGCTTCGCAAAGCGTTCCTCTCAACAGTCACTCCATGCTTCGCGTAGGACTGCTATGGTACACCTGATCTCGGATCTTTCATCTCTGAAGCATAGAAAACCTTGTTACTTTCAGTAATTCAGAAACTAAAGTTTCATCTGTCTACTCGTTACAATCTTCCATACGATTATCCCATTTTCTTGAACAATACACAACTTAGTCCTCCTTAACATTCTTTGTTTCATTTTCTCGTGATTTTTCATGGAAAGATCATATGGACGCTCTTTCTAAAACAGCTTCAAGGTGGTTAGGTGTGCTGTACCGGCTCCACGGTTTCTTCACACCTCTCAGTTGCTGTCTCGGTACTGTGATCTTGTTCGCCCCCCCCCCCCCCTCCCTCCTGTATGGAATACGCTTTTAATGTGTGGGGTCAGTGGCGTATCAGGGAGGGGAGGGGCGACCGCCCCGAGCGGCACTTCCCGACGGGCGGCAAATTACTGTCAGGCGGGAGCAGTATGCAAAATTTTGGGTTTTTATGTTTTAAAATGCCGCCGAAGAGTTCTGTAATGAAATGGATATCAGTATAGACCGCAGAGTCAGGAGACGGAGAAGAATGCCTGGAGAGCAAGCTCGTGATGCTGGATTGACCGTGCAAGAGGATGTACGCAGAGAATTTTTTGAAATCATGGATCGTTTATTAGCAGAAATTGAAAAACGCACAGTTTGTCTTAAAAACATGAATGATCGCTTTGAATTTCTGCCTCCTTCGTACCTTTTGAATCAGTCCAAAGATGAAGAAATTAATACCAAGGTCAATAATTTTTCTTCCATCTACAATGATATTAATCCAGGAAGTCTACTGGAAGAAATAAAGCGTTTGCGCAGACATTTGCTCAGTTTCGAAAGCATAAGCGTCGACGATGATCCAAAGAACTGGGATATGTTAAAACTACTTCAGTGGATCGTTAAATGGGATCTAGTGGAATCTTTGCCTCATATAACAATTGCCCTCCGGATCTGTCTAACTACATGCATGTCCGTGGCAAGTTGCGAACGAAGTTTCTCGAAACTGAAACTTATAAAAACTTCCCTCAGGTCAACTATAAGTCAATCTAGACTGAGCAATTTGGCGATTATTTCAATTGAACGCGAAGTTGCAGAGACAATGGACGTAGAAAAAATCATTCATGAATTTTCTGTTATGAAAGTCCGAAAATTTAACTAGGCATTATATTACATTATATAGTTATTGTTAAAATTATGTAGTGTATTATGTACGGTACATTATGTAGTATTGTTAAAATTGAAGTTGCTTTATTTAAGTTTTTCTTCCAATAAAAGTTTTGTTTAGAAGTGTATTTTTGTAAAGGAATTGTTTTTAGAATTGAAAATTGTTGCGGGGGGGGGGGGGGGTTGGCATTTTCGCCCCGAGCGGCAAAAAGTATTGGTACGCCTCTGTGTGGGGTAGCTCAATTCACAGCTCTACTTGACCCGATGGAATTAAAGGCTTTTCGTCTTGTTAATTTCCTGCTTCTTAGTTTCTCTCTCTCTCTCTCTCTCTCTCTCTCTCTGGAAATGGGTCGTGCTAGGGGGCGGTCAGAATAGGGAAGGCTCCCTCCGTGCAGTGCTTTTTAATGCTTGGTTGATTAGGAATAAGTTTTGCGAGCTACGGGCGCTCTTAGCATCAGAATACCAGGATATCGTTGCTATCACCGAGTCCTGGATTCATACTGATCGTAGGGACTACGTTTGGCAGTTCGAGATTCCCGAGTATAGAATGTTTCACAGGACCGCACCCGTGGGGGGGTACTAATATACGTCAGGGACACGTTGAGTCCGGTTGACTGCTAGTTCCGATCGGAACGGGAGCTGTTTGGCGTCGATCTGAACCTGGGAGGGACGAATTATAGGTTAATCTTGGTGTACAGACTTCCACATCTCCTTGAGAAGGATACAGCCCTGTACACCGAACTCCGTAGCTTGCTAGGGGACAGGGTGTGTAGTAGTTTTAGGAGACTTTAACTGTCGCGGCATAAACTGGGAAGACAGGACTGCTGATGCTGAAGGGAGGAGGCTAGTTTACTTTGCTGATGAGAATTTCCTGACTCAGTGGGTCAGTGGACCTACACGAAGCGAAAGCGTTCTAGACTTGGTATTCACGACCGAAGACAACCTCGTTACTGGCTTCACCATTGGCGAATCGTTGGGCGGGAGTGATCAGTCTGATTAGGTTGTGTCTCTGCGTCCCTCGGGTGAAGTGTAGTAACTCGAGAGGCAGTAAGCTCGATCTACGGCGGGCGGACTTTGTTGGCCTCCGGTATACCTTAAGTGAGATGGAGTTAGAGGTCGGCGGCGATGTTGAGGGAGTGTGGAGTGCATTCCGGGATCAGTTTCTGGTGCTGCAGTATGCTGCCATACCCTCAAAACCGGTCACCCCTGTTTCAACGCAGCCTAAGTGGTTCAGTTGGGACATCGCTTCGGCTATCCGAAATAAGAAAGCTGCGTATAGGAGGGCGAAGGCCAATCGTCCCCATGAGAACGCCGAGGCGTATATCCGCCTGTGCAGGGAAGTGAAGGCGAAGGTTAGGCTAGCAAAACGTAACGAAGAACTCCGGGTGGCAAGCCTACTGCAAGGGGAACCCTAAGGAGTTCTTCAGTTATGGTAAGTAGAAAGCCCATTAGAAGCATGATAGGCCCATTAAAGGACCCCAGCGGCGCGCTGCGGACCTCCGACGTGGACATCGTTAATGTGCTGAATGAGTACTTTGCGGGAGTATTCACTAGGGAGGACACCCGCGTCATCCCCGAGCCAGGCGTCAGGCAGGAAGGTGTTGGCCTGGATAGTGTTCGTTGTACCGCGACAGTCGTTGCCGATAGAATAGACAAACAGCGCGTTTAAGGCTCCTGGGCCAGACCAGTTCCGCACCAGAGTCTTGCGGGAAGTACGCGACCAGGTGGCTCCCCACCTGGCTTCAACAAATCGTTGGAGACGGGCCAGGTGCCTGGTGACTGGAGGGAAGCCAACGTGACCCTTATCTTTAAGAAAGGGGATCACGAAAGTCAGGGAACTATCGTCCCAGTAGTCTCTGCGGTTGTAGGTAAATTATTAGAGGGGATAATAGCGGATAGGATCGTTGACCATTTGGATTCCTACAAGCTGCTTGGGGACTCCCAACATGGGTTTAGGCGGCATATGTCGTGTCTCACCAACTTGCTCGAGTTTTTCCACGTCATGGGTGAGTATGATAAGAGTAAGACGATTGATATACTTTATCTCGACTTTCAGAAAGCCTTTGATAAGGTACCTCACTGCTGGCTAATGGCGAAAGTGCGCGCGCTGGGTATCGGTGGGGAAGTAGGTAGCTGGATTGGAAACTGGCTGAAGAATAGGCGGCAGAGGGTTGTAATTAAAGGAGCTAGCTCAGGTTGGGCCTCGGTTACTAGCGGGGTTCCTCGGGGTTCCGTTTTGGGGCCACTGTTGTATATCATTTACATAAATGATATCGACGCTGGAATCGTCAGTAGGATCGCCAAATTCGCTGATGACACAAAGCTTGGGGCCAATGTTGGGACGCCCGAAGCAATCGAGCAACTGCATGCGGACCTACGTAGGGTAGGAGAGTGGTCCGAAAAAATGGTAAATGCCGTTTAACTTGGGTAAATGCAAGGTGGTGCACATTGGCTACGCCAATCCCAAGTCGGATTACTCCATGTTGGGGAGTAATATCGAGGACACTGATTTGGAAAAGGACTTGGGTGTGCTAATTAGCAGCGACCTTAAGTTTACCAAACAGTGCGTAGAGGTGAAAAGGAAGCCCAGGAGCTGTTGGGTGATATCAGGAGACATTTTCGATTTCGGAACAAGGAGAGCAGGGGCGATCCAGACATTTCAGTGAGGAGGGGGTCCAGAGAAAAAAGGGCATTCCCTATATAACAAAAAGGGCACAACAGTATATATTTTCATGAATAATCACTTGGTTCAATGAGCGAGTGCAGTACCAATTTTATTGTTTTATTAGATATCAGTCTTATTCAAATAGACAATGAAAATCACAGTTGTGGGGCAGGGCCGTAACTAGGGTTTAGAAATTAGTGAGGTCCAGATTTTTTTCGAGCGCGGCGGGACGAGCAAAATTCAGACCAAAATGACATCTACAAACACAACCCAAGCTATACACTAAACACAAAACACAAAACGCTCGACGCTCCCTCTTTTCAAAAGAAAAGCGGTAATATGCGTTTCATACACGGAGAACGGTGTCTTTTTTTTTTTTTTTAGGAAATAATTACCGAGGTCCGGACCTCGGTGACCTCATAGGTAGTTACGGCCATGTATTGTGGGGTTGAATGCACATCATCGCATGATAAGCACACCGGACAAAAAATTAGTCACCCCTCTCAGAATGTACCTAATAACGTGTGACGGCGCCTCTGGCCTTGATAACCGCACGAATCCGGCGAGGCAGAGACTCTACGAGGTTGTGCATTAGGGCGGCTCGTTTTTACACTTTTTTCGATATTTGATTGGGGGTAGTGCGGAAAAGTTGCGATTTGGAGAGAAAATAAAGTGTGAAATTTTTTTGATCTACGTCAATACCTTCCGGTGGCGGCGAGTCCTTAAAAATCGAAAAATAGGCCTAACGGGGTAGATTGGAAAATGGTTTTAAAGACTTACAAAATAAACAATAAAAATTTCAGCACAATCTGTTAATAACTTCCGGTGGCGTCTTAGCCGTTAAAATATCCAAAATATTGATTTAAAGCAAGTTTTAACAAGATGTTATACAAATGTTAATTCCGGTATATTTCTGTGCAAACAACCCTGAGAACACTATTATAGGCTTGAATAAATTAATAGCAGTCATTGAACAATGAACATTATATAAAAATTATATAAAATTATATAAAAAATTTGTGTTTTTAGGCCTATTTTTCGATTTTTAAGGACTCGCCGCCACCGGAAGATATTGACGTAGATCAAAAAAATTTTACACACTTTATTTTCTCCAAATCGCAACTTTTCCGCACTACCCCCAATCAAATATCGAAAAAAGTGTAAAAACGAGCCGCCCTATTGTGCATGTACTGTACATCGATTTGCTGCCACTCGTTCATCAGCCGTCCCGAAGTTCCGCCAGATTCCGTGGGTGTCTATTCCTGCGCTTCACTTTCTGTTTCCAGCCTGAACAACACCTTCGACGCATTCAGGATTAAAGGCTTCATTCGACCTGCGATGTACTCGTCGCCTCCCATCATTGGAGAACAAACAAAAACGGGACTCATCGGACCAAATTACACGTTTCCAATCTGCCGCAGTCCGGTTTTTGTGCCTCTGAGCCCATTTATAACGTGCCAATTTGTGACTTGCTGTTAACAGCGGCCTCTTCCGTGGTACCCTGCTCCAGATGTCCATCGCATGTAATTCTCGTCGCAATGTCCGTTCGGAAATTGGTCGCTGGAGAACCTCATTGGTTTCTTGGAGCAATTGTTCTCTGGTTTGAAAATGATTTGCAGTTACTAGACGAGAAACATGGCGGCGGCCCCTATTGTCGAGAATTGTTTTCCGGCCACAGTTACGCCGTCGATTGTCAGTTGATTGCGAACTACACCACTCTTTGTAAACTCGCTGGACAGTACGCGTTGACACACCAACAAATTGGGCTACTTCAGACATTTTGTGTCCGTGGGCTCTGCCAAACACGATGGCTCCTTTTTGCCACTGAGTAACGTCTGCCTCACGACCCATTTTGCAGACTATATCCAACACACACTTTGTTCTTCACCACCTCACGAAACAGATCTGATCCTGTGTGCTACGTCACCGCTACTTGTCACTTACCAATGCTACATCAGCGCCCTCTGTGTGACCTTGAACTTCCTACTATCGGTGCTATTAGGGGTGACTAATTTTTTGTCCGGTGTGCTTATATGACGGTTACTTTAAACGGGAAAATTAGTGAGGGAACACATCTTTTGCCTGAGTAGTAATTATCCTTAGACCTAGACTCCGCCATACCCTCCACAGAGCACGTCTGACCAAACGGACCAGAATATTAATGGCTTATCAGTAAACATACCTACCTGTCTTTTATTTGTAACGGCTGAAAAAAGGGCACCTTAAGATATTGAGGGGGGCTCCGGACCCCGCCGACCCCCCCCGCTAGATCCGCCCATGGAGAGTGTGCTCTCTCTGTACAATTCCCTGGTTCGGCCGCACCTGGAGTATGCTGCACAGTTCTGGTCGCCCAACCTCAGGAAAGATATTGAGAGGCTGGAGCGAGTGCAGGCGAGGGCCACAAAGTTAATCCCTTCCGTTAGGCATATGGGCTACAATCGACGGTTACGCGCCCTGAACTTGTTTTCGCTGGAAACTCGGAGGCTGCGCGGTCAACTGATCGAGGTTTTCAAGCTCTTACGCGGGTTCAACGATGTCGATTTTAGAAGCATGTTTAGTTTAAATAACAACTCGCAACAATGGTTGGAAGTTGGATTTGAAACGGTTTAGCACTAGTGTGTGTGGGAATTACTTTACGTATAAGATCTGTGACACGTGGAACAGGCTACCTTCAGACGTTGTGAACGGTTCTTCTGTGGATCTGTTCAAGAAAAGGTTACACCGAATCTTGCACACTATTTGAGGGTGACAGAATTTTTCCCTGGCACCCGTTGCCATTGGTACCTCCTCGGTATGGACCGCAAGGCCTTTTGAGGTACTTCTCTCTCTCTCTCTCTCTCTCTCTCCTCTCTCTCATATGCAAGGGTTAATCGGTATTTTCAGTCCTTCATTTACTCAACTGGTTAACTCTGGAGCAATCTTCCTCAATCTATCTTTCCCCTTGTCTATGACCTTCACTCTTTCAAACGCAGTGTCCAGGCATCTCTAAAACCTTGGACCTTTATTTTGGCTCTCTTCCTGTATTGGGGTTGGGGGCGCGTTTTTGCGGGTGTTCGCCCTTTCCCCCTCTCCTGCATAAAAAAAACGTCTTGAAGACAATGTCGCGTGGGTTTTACCTGCCACACAATATTTACACGGGATGGTAACTAAGGACTCGGAAAATTCCTTGTTGGTCCCAATTAGTTCGGTTGTCGCAGAACGCGTCGCGTCCATAATTTGAAGAGAGTTACCTCGTCGAATAAAGAGGATCACCGTTTCTCGCCTTTCATAATTGTGCGTATAGTTCAGGATGAAACAAAATGGTGCCTATTTCTTAATGTTTACTTAAATTAAATCCATTGAAGTGATGAATACAAAGCAACAAATTAATTGCAGCTAAGTGCAATAGTTTTCACAATTAAAATGACATAATGGAACAGTTTGGTGATATGAAGTGGACGTTTATTTTCACTTTTTTTTTCTTTTAGTTCACGAAGAGCGGTTATAGGATATCCTTTATGAAAATACAGAATACGGAGGAACAAACGTGTTCAATGAACAGTGTCTGAATTAACTCCCAATCATTACTTGATAAATTTGACAATAATTTACTGTAGGAGCCATAATATCTTTGCGGGTGAGGAAGTGGAAGTAATTTGAGTTTCATGGGCGGTTGCTTAAGGAGATTAGCAAGAACAGAGGTGGTCTTGTTGGAAGGGGCACAGAATCGCAGGAACCTCGAAAAAACCTCTGCTGAAGTCTATAACTTTGATAGGCGGGTGGTTTTAGAGTTCAGGAACACAACCTATTTGACCGGTTCTTTCCGTTATAAGCCTATAACATAACAGTCCTCTGAATAGGGTAGAGCGATATGAAAATCTGAACTTTTAATTGGTACGAGCTTCTGTGGGGAATAACAGTCTGAGTACGATTAAGTCATGACCTTCGCCTCAGAATTGACGTTTGAAAAGAACAGATGTGGTGACTCGTCGGACATGGATTTTGAGACAAATGAACAGGGAAACTCAATAAAAATTAACGAGAGAGAGAGAGACGCTTAATTGAACGAAGCTTCATTTGACATGAAATATGCGTTTGTTTTGAACTGTAAAGTTTACGATATCGACTATAGATTAAGGAGGGAAGATTTATGAGATACGTGGTTACTCTGTTAGCCACACGATACTGAAAATCTGCGAGCATTTAGAGATGTAAAAGTCTTAATTTTTTTAATTGCGCTATATGAAGGAAAAATATATTCATGACGAACCCGTTAGAAAATGGAATTTTGATGTATCAGGTCATCCCATAAGTAATGTCGTTTTTTACAATAGATTTTAAACTAGTCCTACTCGGTTTAAGCATAAATTTTCCGAAGGTTATATCTAAGAGGAGATCTATCGTGTTTCGCTATATACTTTACAGACCTTGACCAGTGAAGACGTGTGTTTTGCTTTATGTGAACCCCTCATAAACATGGCGGTATCAGAAGAGCATATCGGGTATATAATGCTTTACGAGTTCAAAAAAGGGAATAGTGCTACTGAAGCAACGTGAAACATTCAGGAAGTTTATGGCAACGATATTCTGCATGTGAGGAAATGTCAAAAATGGTTTCAAAAATTTAGGAATGGTGACTGCTGTTTGACAGATGCAGCACGCTCTGGACGCCCTGCTGAGTTTGATGACCTGCTGATAGCCGCACTTGAAGAACACTATTCAACAACTGTCGATGAATTGGCCCAGAAACTCAATTCATCCCCGTCCACCATCCATCGACATTTGCAACAACTCGGAAAAGTGCCTAAGTTAGGAAAATGGGTGTCACATGAATTGTCGGTCGACAATCTGAGGGTGCGGGTAAACATTAGCACAGCTCTTCATTCCCGTGAACTCGAAGATCCGTTTTTGCACCGTTTAGTGACTGGTGATGAAAAGTGATACTGTACCAGAATGTTAAGCGCCGTCGACAGTGGGTTTGTGCTGGAGAACCAGCGACACCACAGCCAAAACCAAATCTTCACCCTCAAAGGTGTTGCTTAGTGTTTGGTGGGATAAAAGGTGGTGTAATACACTTTGAAACTTTACCACACAACCAAACAACCACCGCTCAAGTCTACTGTCAACAACTGGATCGATTGAACACTGCACTAAAAGAAAAGGGACCTTCTTCGGTTAATCGGAAAGGAATATTGTTCCACCACGACAACGCGTCCTCATACCGCTCGGATCACTTCTGCAAAAATTGAGGAGCTTGGGTGGGAAAAACTTCCACATCCTCCAGACCTTGCGCCTTCAGATTATCATCTCTTCAGGAGTCTGTAAAACTATCTTGACGAGAAACAGTATACTTCTTTAGATGACCTGCACACCAGTCTCTGTACGTTTTTGCCTCAAAACCGCCTGAATTTTATAAACATGGCATTGAAAAGCTTGTAGGACTTTTTAATCTACAGTAGTAGGTATTTTCCATCGGAATCAATGACACACTGCCAACGTCCTACAAGCTTTTCAATGTCATGTTTATAAAATTCAGGCGGTTTTGAGGCAAGAAACGTACAAAGACTGGTGTGCAGGTCATCTAAAGAAGTATACTGTTTCTCGTCAAGATAGTTTTACAGACTCCTGAAGAGATGATAATCTGAAGGCGCATGGTCTGGAGAATATGGAGGATGTGGAAGTTTTTTCCCACCCAAGCTCCTCAATTTTTGCAGAAGTGATCCGAGCGGTATGAGGACGCGTTGTCGTGGTGGAACACGATTCCTTTCCGATTAACCGAAGAAGGTCCCTTTTCTTTTAGTGCCGTGTTCAATCGATCCAGTTGTTGACAGTAGACTTGAGCGGTGGTTGTTTGGTTGTGTGGTAAAGTTTCAAAGTGTATTACACCACCTTTTATCCCACCAAACACTAAGCAACACCTTCTGAGGGTGAAGATTTGGTTTTGGCTGTGGTGTCGCTGGTTCTCCAGCACAAACCCACTGTCGACGGCGCTTAACATTCTGGTACAGTATCCACTTTTCATCACCAGTCACTAAACGGTGCAAAAACGGATCTTCGAGTTCACGGGAATGAAGAGCTGTACTAATGTGACACCCATTTTCCTAACTTAGGCACTTTCCCGAGTTGTTGCAAATGTCGATGGATGGTGGACGGAGATGAATTGAGTTTCTGGGCCAATTCATCGACAGTTGTTGAACAGTCTTCTTCAAGTGCGGCTATCAGCAGGTCATCAAACTCAGCAGGGCGTCCAGAGCGTGCTGCATCTCTCAAACAGCAGTCACCATTCCTAAACTTTTGAAACCATCTTTGACATTTCCTCACATGCAGAATATCGTTGCATAAACTTCCTGAATGTTTCGCGTTGCTTCAGTAGCACTATTCCCTTTTTTGAACTCGTAAAGCATTATATGCCTGATATGCTCTTCTGATACCGCCATGTTTATGAGGGGTTCACATAAAGCAAAACACACGTCTTCACTGGTCAAGGTCTGTGAAGTATGTAGCGAAACACGATATATCTCCTCTTAGATATAACCTTCGGAAAATTTATGCTTAACGGAGTAGGACTAGTTTAAACTTAATCTACCGTAAAAAACGACATTACTTATGAGATGACCAGATATATATATATATAGGGATGAATTTCACAAACACCTGAAATGAATAATGATGCAAACCCAAAAGGAAAAAAAAAAATGATTCCAAGGCCTTTCCTGTATTCAGAAGTACACCTCATCAGGAATGTGTGTGTGTGTGTGTGTGTGTTTTTTTTTCACTCCACCTTAGACCTACAGTTAACGTGGAATCTAAACCACGCCCCATCATGGGCGGTCAAAAATTACAAAGTCCTCGATCTCACGACCCCGATCAGCAGCCCAGCGTCTTAACCACTAAGCTACCCAGGGTACCCATTTATCTACCAACCAATTTTTTAATTGTGTGGAAGGGTGAACAGCTGGGTTTTGCTGTTCGCCGCCTGCCGTCACTGGGTCTCAATCTCTGGGTTGATGGATTCGTAGTCAGCGATGCCAACCACGACACCACCGAGGCCCTTTCACCTTTTCAAATGTTCTGTGCGATGATTCCATTTCACGAAGGTCAAATATATATGTATACACACACACACACACATATATATATATATATATATATATATATATATATATAATATAATATAACACACACACACACACACACACACAATTAGAAAATCGAGCGGTAAAAAGATTCAGAATTTGTCCTGTTCATTGACGCGATGTAAAAGCCTATTATTTTTGTGTTTGAAACCTTTTTAAATTTTCTCAGACCAACAGTTTGCTTTCATTATCCTCATAGGATTCGTTTACAGTGTTTGAATGTAGTTAAGATTCGAGTAAAAGAAGGCTTTTTCATTATTTGCCATGCATTTGTATTAAGGCGTTAGAACATTTGTACGTCGTTTTTCAAGAATTTCTTATATATCTGTGTGTGTGTGTTCCTGAGGATGTCATTAGACGAAAGCGCTGGAGCACCATTCTGTTTCCTTTTTACTTCGTGGTTATTTTCATCATGTGTGTATATATATATATATATATATGATGAAAATAACCACGAAGGAAAATGAAAAGGGAGTCCAAGGCCTTTCGTATACTCATCAAATACACCTGAAATACACAAAAAGCCTTGGAAGAATTTAAGAATTTTTAATTTTTTCTTGTGGGTGTACATCATTTATTTCTCGTATATTTGTGAAATTCATATTTTATTACTATATATATATATATATATATATATATATATATATAAATTAGCGTTCTTGGTTTTCTTTTCCTGTATTGAGGCGACGTTGCACCAAGCGAGGATGCTTCCCTTTTAAAATTAAGATTTGGAAGTCGCCTGATACCCTTCGGGCGTTTCTTAGGCGGGTAGGATTGGTGGTAGCCAAGGCTCAGCCCAGGTGATTACCCCTCTCCCTCCTCTTTCCCCACCACACTACTCCCGAACTCCATACCTCAATTCTCCGGTACTACCCCAGCCCAATCTCTCTTTCTTCTACTACTCTACTACCCCCTACCCCCCTCTTTCCGATCTCCAACGTTTTCCAGCATCTCCATCAATTTTCCCTTAAAAATAATGGGAGTGAATGACCTGCTTGTAACACCTCTGTACTCTAATAACGATTTGGTTGTTTGGACACGAGTAATTCAGACCAGATTCTCGCAGAATATCGGCGGAAATAGGCAAAAGTAGCCAAGGTAACTAGTTATTTTGGTACCCCAACTTTTATCCCCCCCCCCCCCCCCCCCCCACTCTGTCTCGAATCCAAAACATGTTAAAAATGACCAATGCGTGTGTGGTTGTAAAAAATTCGCGTACATCAATGAAATTATTGTATAGATAGGCGTTAGTTTTAAACTTATTTGGACCGTTGCGTTTGTGCGGCAGCGTTTATCAGATCATATTTTTTATGATGGTCAGAGATCATCGGAGGGGCAAAGTAGGTTAGTTGCTTCGTTAATAATTTTCCAGACTTGCTTGTCGAGGTTTTTCTAAATAAAAAGTTAAGTTCACTTGTTGACTAATTCCCAATTCGGATGAAGTAGGCAACGTTTTTATTATTATTATTATTAATAGTAATAATATTATTATTATTATTTATTATTATTATATATATATATAAACTTCTTTTCTTTCTTTTTTTGGCCCATTTGACCTAGATGCCGTAACCCAGTCGACGTTAAGGTTAAGTATTTAAAAAAAAAAATCCTTGCATCAGTGTGTAGGGTGTTCAGAGCATGTTCGCTGGAGCTACATAGGTTTCTCATTTAGTCTTCTGTTGTAAAAGCGAGTATGTTTCGTATTGGGCTATTTCTTTTATATTAATACATCGATAAACGACAGCTGCAACTATTCGAAATGCCTCTCAGCTTTAAAAAATCAACGTAATATTTAGCATCTAGACAAAGGAGAAATCCTGAGGAAAAGTAGTCTGCTTCTACACGTCATAAAAGGGGCGGAGCTAACGGCTGGCTAAGGAGGGTGTGATGTTCAGGCGCAAGCAAGATTAGCTTGCATGCCAGCTATTTACACGATTGATTTTTACTTGGCGCGACTGCGCACGTTTAGACGAAGTGGAATCGATGTTGACTACTTGCATTTATTGCTAAAGCTTCCATTGTTAAATTACTTTTTTTTTATTTTTACCAATTTAAATTTAATAAATTCTTTATAAATAGTTATGGATCATATTTTGAATAGATGAAGGAAGGGACTAAATATCGATAGGTTTATATAGTAATTATTTATAAGCTTAACGTATCGTGGTTTTCTTCAGAAATTGGAGAGATTTTTTTTCGTTAGTAGAATTTACGCATCTTTAGCCTTCACGAGAACGATTTTAAATCTAAATAGGCATTAATTAGCTTGTCATATTTTTTATGTACGTAATTAACAGTCGTCAGTTTTATCGCTTGTCACCGGTAATTTTTTTTATCTTTTGCTTTCATTGATGGAAAAATCGTCTTATATGATTGATGTGTCAAATGAGTTTGAGTATACTGTAGCAACCGCGCGAAGATATGGCAACATGGTTAGGGGTGTGGCGTGAAAAGCACGTGGTAGGTTATCCACGTGGCAACACCCTCACGTGTACTCTCCACCCCTAATGTTGTCCCTCAGTTTCCAGTTTTGAGTTACCAAATAGCAAATTTTAAGTCCCATAGAGCATAAACATTTCAAAGCAATAGTGAATATTACCGAATTATCAGTTTTATATCAATTGTTTTATTGTTTTCATACTTATATTGTTTAATAATAATAATAAATTACTCAGTAAAGCATTTCATGGCACTCGGGCTAAAGTTTAACAAGGAGCAAAGCCGGCTTAAAATTGAAATTTCATGTTCGATAACTTTGGTTAGGAGATTGGCTGTTACCTTTCCCCCAATTCCCGTTCCCCTCCCCCAAAATACCGTCACCTGATTCAGCCATGCACCTGTTTTGGTGGAATTTAAGGCTATTGGCTGTTGGTGGGTCAAATTTCACGAGTGTTTAAGGCATTTAATGTATTAAAAATACTATACTTTTGTGAATCACTATTTTTAAAGGTAACGCCTTTTTACAAAGAGAGAGAAAAGTAAATTTCAAATTTTAAAAGTTACTTTTAAAATCTTAACCATTACTTAAAATTTTGAAACATTATTTTACTTTTTTTATTTTTTGTTTTTCACTGTATTTGGCACCGGATAGTCGAATTAAAGAAACACACCTCAAACTTCTAAG
This sequence comes from Bathynomus jamesi, assembly GCA_023014485.1. NCBI lineage: Eukaryota > Metazoa > Arthropoda > Malacostraca > Isopoda > Cirolanidae > Bathynomus > Bathynomus jamesi. The sequence continues at coordinate 360,962 of JAJOZX010003613.1, read as the reverse complement.
TATATTGTAGAAATAAATCTAAGCACATTTTTATTAACATTATTGGTTTCCTCAATCTTGATGTCTCTACTCGACATTATGTCACGGCTACATTAGGAGTTCATTTGGATTCGAAATCTGCTTGAGACTACATCGATACGACGACAATTTACGGCTTCAGAGCGACCTTAAAGATATTAGTATTTGCAGTTCCACTGAAGGCACCCTTTGTCCTTTTATTTAATTATAATATTTAATAATATTATTGTTTCAGTAATGGCCTATCTTTTACCTCTAGAACGAAGATGCATAATTGTATGTTATTGCTTTATATCAGATTTCTTAGGGTGTGTAGTTGTTTGGCCTTACTAACTACTACTACTACTACTAGACGTTCTACGAGTAAAATAGGCCTTCATTGCATTTATATTTCAGCACGGCTGAGCTAGCTTAGCACAAGCGACCCGTAGCGAGGCTAGCTGGAGGTGTGGGGATAGAAGGGGAATGCTTATTGGGGGAGGGGGAGAAGGGAGATAGAAAGAGGTTGCAGACACGAGGGAATGGGGGATAGACAGAGTTCAGGGAGGCGACCAGATAAGGATTATGTAGGATATAAATTAAAATTGAGTTGGCAACGTCGTTAGAATTAGATTTTAAAAAAATTTTTAACGGCTATCGGTCACTGTCTTTTCGAAAAAAACTTTTTATTTTAATGGTAAGGTGAATTTGCGTAAATGTTTAAAATTGTCCCATTATCTCTCCTTATTCCTTTCATCGTTCGTAATTTAAAACGATATAAGCCAACTTTGATTTCTGATTTCGTTAGCTAAAGCAGGAATGGGGTTGAGTGAGCTATGAATAAAGCAAAATAATGTTTGTAATAACTCGTTTGACTGCTTTTATAACCTCTGTTATATTATACATTTATATTGCTAAGTTATACTTCTAAGAAGGGTTTTTAATAATAATTTATAAGGGATGAA